>MU602714.1:7916-47374 GCA_025201865.1 Ramicandelaber brevisporus | reverse complement strand
GGACGGCTTTGTTTTGGAGAATGCGATGAAGCGCGGCGGAGAGGATAGCGGAAAGTGAGGTGCAAGCAGATATACGAGGGTTTAAGCATACCTTCTAACTACCCTTGACTGGCGTGGTGTTACATAAAGGAATGTTCTTTAAATAGCCGTTTCTCAGTCAAGGCTGTCCGAAAAGAAGTACAGACCTTTCCTCCCCCAGAACCCTGCTTCTTACGATTTCTTTATCCTTTCAGTGCTCACTCCAGTCTTCTCCCTCCTCCCAGTCTATTTCTTTGGATTGGATGAGAGTGAGATGTTATAGGCGCGTTTTGATCGGGGTATACATATATGATGAAAAAAGTAGAAGGATATAGCTGGATGCACTATCCACTCATATAATCCATCTATAAAGACCCGATGTTTTCTTATTAAGAGGTCGACGTAGCGTAAAGGCTGGACGCTGTATAAAACGCAGTTCCAAATTGGGATAGACACGTCGAATGGCCGCTCTAATTCGTTTGGAAAGGTTATAACACACAAGCCTCTCTAAGGCGGGATATCGACTCAGCATTTTGACAAAGTCATCTGCAGTGTACTGCTCCACTTTAATCTCGCCGTCCTCTAGGCCAAGCCATGTCACGCTGAGTGATACAACATTGCCAAGACTACCATCTGGTGGACTTGTGAAGTCTGTGATGCAAATATTCAAGTCATGTAGTTTTGGTGCAGTAAGAATCATTCGATATGCATCAGAATCTACGGCATGTTTGCAGTAAAACTCCAATTCTCTAAGGCGATGCAAAAGGTGTCGGTCTCCTGGTGCAGGAGCTGAAGCTGGAGCAGCGGCAATGACACTGATTCTGCGGTTGTAGGTGACTTTGAGGATCTCTAGGCGGGGTAGGGTAGTTCCAAGTTGATGTAGATCAATCGTTTCAATGGTTGTATCCCATTCAGCCGTGATTGCTTCGTCGTTCCAGGTTTCCATCATGAAGCTACGCAGTCCAAAATATGCATCGATAGTGACTCTCTTCGCCTTTGGTACAGATGGGAGATACGAAATGATATCACAGAGTCGTAAACCGTGTCTAAAGTGTATGTCCACGACTGTTGTCCATTGCTGACTGAATAGTAGCGACAGCGAAGGTCGATAGTCTCGCTCGCCACTAAAAGGCAGTCCCACAACGTGTAACTTAGACAGCTTCGGAAATCGACCAGCGTCAGCTACATGTGCCAATCCAGAAAAGTCATTATCCTGGCGGTCACCGTTGTCAGCATACGAGAATGAATCGTGGCAGCACATTGGCAGATGAAGCGTGGTGAGCCATGGATACGCAATGCTGGATGTGCCAAAACGAGTCCCAAATTGCTCGCAGGTTCTCAGCGTCATGCAGTCATCTGAGCTAATGGCATCGCTATCAACGAGCTCAGTCAAATACGGAGCCAGCAGTTTAACCACTTCAGAGTCAAAAGAGAACCAGTTGGATACTTGAACTCGACAAATATCCGATTTAGTCATTGCAGAGATGAGTGAGCGAACAACGATAGCTAAACGCTCGCTTGGAATATGCCAAGTGACAGAGAGGATGTAACCGCCAGAGTCTCCGTTGAGCCAGCCAACCAAATCTCTGCGGTGAGCTTCATCTAGAGTAGCATCGCCTTCGCCAAGCTTGAACGTCACATGTTGGAGACATTCACCTGCAAAATCCGAGAGGACATGGAGAGCACTTGATAGCGGTAATACGAGATGATTGACATGCTTCAGCAAGACGCGTAAATCAACTTGGTGGTCGTCCATGCTTGGGGTATACGCAACAGTCCGAATGAACTGATGATATCGCTGGATGGCAGAATCACGCACTTCACGATGTTCCAGCTCATACAGCTTGCCTGTCGGCTCACGCCAAATAGACTGCACAAAAGCGTCGTGGAATGCACGGCAGACAAACAGTAGCTCGAAGTGTTCAGAAGTTGGCAGCTCGTTGGCGATGAGAAGCAACAGCTCCGTGGGCAGCCAAAGTAGCGGTGAAGTCTGTACAGCCATTTCTTTTCTGTATTGCTTAGAAGTGTAAAAGAAGTACGAGAGTGCTGGCGAACTTCAAAGTGCACTCTCATTCGCAGTCGTTTGCTCGAGTTTGTGGCTTTTATAAAGTGTAAAAAAATGAGGCTTGGATAACATGTACTGATCGATTAGTTGCGAGCAGCAACTCAACAGAACACTGCTTCAGTAATAGTGCAAAGCCACCGTTGGGCACACCGCGCTATTCCGCAGCAATCGAGAATGTCCACTGCGGATGATAGAGTAGAACTGTTAAAATGCTGTTTTATTAACTGGTTGTTTGCACACTGAGTTAGCAATCGATAGGCAACTCAAAGGACAAAATAAAAAAAAAGAAAAGAGAAGAGAAGAGCCGGTCTAGATTCATTTAATGTGTTTGTATTTTGAATTACTGATCTCTTCTCGTCAATCGATGAAGAGCTGCTAGAAGTGCTTGGAATGTCTCACACAGTGCACGACGGTCTCAGCCTTCGTTTT
This sequence comes from Ramicandelaber brevisporus, assembly GCA_025201865.1. NCBI lineage: Eukaryota > Fungi > Kickxellomycota > Ramicandelaberales > Ramicandelaberaceae > Ramicandelaber > Ramicandelaber brevisporus. The sequence continues at coordinate 44,862 of MU602714.1, read as the reverse complement.
GTTTTTGCTTTTGCTTTTGCTTTTGTTTCTCCTTAAACCTGTAATACACGAACATGTTTGCAAACAGACGCTACGCTCGGACGATCTCCACTAGTCGACGGCCTGGCCTTGATCTCGACAACCTCACACCGAGTGTCACCAGGACGCCTGTGATAGATGGCTACGCGCCTCAGTCACAGTCCAATCCGCTTTGTTACATGGTGCCCACGCACCTTACAGCCAATGCACAGTTCCAGAAGATGAAGAACTCGTTCACCATTCCGACGCCACAAGAGTACGCGAAGCCACTATTCCCCAATTGTGATGGCGGTATTTATGGATTGCTCTCTGCAGGCAGCGACGGTAAGCTCAACTTTGTTGCAATTGAGCGTGGCGCGATTGGAACGCCTGGGCAGATTGCTGGCTTGGTAATGAGTAGCTGTGGACTCGACACACTTCCCGATGATGCCACTGACCGCAAATGGCTGCCACTCACCGTGCTCGATGTCATTCTGCAGTGCGTCAACCAGCGTCGCCACACCACGTTTCCGAGTTTGTTTCCTGATGGTTTTGTGAAGATGACCGACGCCAAAGGGTTCCCAATCCTGCATCCAGAGCTCGACTATCAATGTGTGCCGTATGCCGTTGATCCAGGTGAGCTCATGTTTGGCAAAGCAGTCTCAATGTGGGCACCAGTTGCCGGAATATGTGATCTGCATCTGGCGGTTATGGACCATCTCTGGTTTCACTGGTTAACGCACAAGATGGTCACTCCGGAGCAGCGCCGTTGGCTGTACGAGAGCAAGAATTATCTGCTTCATCGCTCTGTTGTCACGGTGTCTCGTACTCAAGTGCAGCGGGACTCTGGCGCTGCCGAACTGGCCGTCATTCATCAGGTGGCTGCCGATGTTGAGCATGATGGACTGGTGGAGCTTCGCCGCGTTTGGTACAATGCAGAGTGTGATGCACTTCGTCAAACCAAGTATGACGTCATGGCACGCGTGTCTGCCATTATCAACTTGCTCAAGGATGAGGAGACACCGCTGTTTGATTTCTTGGAGCTGATTATTCCCTGGCTTAGCTTCAACTGGTCACTTGACAGAGACATGACATACATCAGTGACAGCGATATTCTTGCAATTGGCAAAGAGATTCACTCTATCAAGTACGAGGTTTGGCTAGGTAGAGTGCACAATTATCTGAATCGTCGCGCCAGCATCAAGCGCACAGCAGATGAGATGGAGGCCAATGTGAATATGGATCCATATGACCCAGTGTTGGCGCAGCTCAGAGGCACTGTTCATCATCTTGTTACTATTATCATTCGCTACGCGAATATCTTGGATTTTTTCCCAGCAGAGCGTGCTTCGCGTCAGCTTTATCCTATCACCTCAATCTCTGAGCAAAAGACAGCACTTGGTTTAGATCAGATTGCAAACATCAGAACACACAGCGACTTTGGCGCAGCCTGGGCAGCACGCAAAGCCACTTCACGCGAGTTCGGCCCAGTTTTAGCTGCAGATGATCACTACTATGGGCTCAGACAGGCCACTGGTCGCGTGATCGTCAAGCACATTATGTCTCATCACGATGTAAACACCAAGCTCATGCTGATTGTTGGATCTTGGGCGTCTGACAACCCTCATCAGTTCAAGGACATTGTTTCATCCTACGCGCCAACCACCAGTGTCAACGAATTCCGCACCTCTATAACGTGTGCTGTTACTGGCAGGATTACGATGGCAAGCTGCGAGGTTCCGGAGAAGAAGTACAAGTTCCACGGCCGTGAATGGGATGGACGCGTCTCAGAATTGTACGGCTTCTCCAACCAAGCCGCCATGCGTGCTCGCGTTCGCTATGTGCCTGGCGGAGGATCTGTTGACCGCGATATCAATGGAGGCACCGGTATCGCTATTCAGTCACTGCATGTCTCGGCAATGACAGGTGTTGGCTGGATGCAGAATCTTGAAACCATGGAGGCGGAGCAGTACTACCACCCGAGATATCAGCGACACCCAACTCAAGCAGCGCCAAGAAAGCGTTCACACGGTTATCACATGCACCAAGTTAAACTGCGTGAGGAAGCTCGGTGGCGGCGCTTCAACCGCAGTGCTGATGAACGTGAGAGGCTTCGTCTGCAAGTGCTTGATGACAGCGTAGAGATAGCTCATTCACTCGCTAGAGCCAGGCACTTGATGGCGCGTGCAAATGAGAGTTTGAGGGATGCGTTGATTGTATGCGCAGCTGCCAGGCCCGTTCACCGATGGCGTGATGTTCGCCATGCGGCGCAGCAGATTGTGAGCTGCCAGCGTGACATCCGCACGCTGAATGCACGCCATGAACACAATGTCAAGCGGTACATGTTCTTGAGAGGCCACGTCCTCGGCGATACTGCGATTCGAAGGCACATGGAATACAAAGAACGTCAGCGTCAAGAACAAGAGGCAGCTCAGCAGGCAGCCCAGCAGGCAGTCCAACAGACAGTCCAACAAACACAACAACTTGATGCCATGGTTAGCGATTCTTAATATTGTTGTTTGTTAAGTTTATTCGTGTTTTTCCTTAAGGCATTTTTAGTTAATATGCCAATGTGGCTTTATGAAATAAGATGTCAGGAAAAGGAAACACATTTGACAGCGAATGACTTTGAGAGGGTTTATTAAAGAGGTAGCCAATTGATCTGCTTCATTGATTCAACATATATGCGCTCATACCGCAAGGTTGAACATTGGCACCCATTGCACAGTTTAGTATGGTGTTGCAAACAAGCATATCTTTTTTGTTTTAAACAAACTTGCATTAGCGATCCTACTTTCGCGTCAACGGTGGATCTGCTTGCTTGCTTGCTTATTTGCTTGCATGCATGATGCAAGAGGAGACTGTTTGTGTCGTTGGTGGATGTGGATGGTGTGGTCACACGTTGAATGGTGGTCATAGTAGTAGTGGTGTGTGGTAGCGAGTTCCCCGGGATAGTCTCACACCCTGTGCGACAATCGCGCGGAGCGAGAGAATGAGTGGGGACACATCGTCTGACTTGACTTGGTCGAAGAGACGATTGTCTTCCTCTTCGAGTCGGGTTACTCACAGCGTTTCTTTTTTCTTCTTTCTTTTCTTCGGTCTCTCTCTTTCTCTCTCTCTTTCTCTCTCTCTCTCTCGCGCGTGTGCTTACATCGAAACTTTTTATCTCACACACGCAGACTCACTCACTCACTCTGTCAACTCACTGTACCAGCCAGCAGCCAGCCAGCCAGCTACGAGCGCTCAAAGGCTAATAACACCACCACCCCCAGCTACAACAACTATTGCTGAAAGAGCAACGTGGGCGAGAAGTACGCACACAGATGACAGCAGCAGTGCCGCAACAGCAGCAGCAGCAGCAGCAGCAGCCACCGCAGGCACAGCAAGGCCAGACGGTTTGGGCCATCCACGACTTTGTGCCCGAGAATGAAGATGAGGTCGCGTTCAAGTCTGGGGAACCAGTTGTCGTGGTTGAGAGAGACGACCAGTTTGGAGACGGCTGGTGGCTCGGCAGAAACATCCACGGTGCAACTGGTCTCTTTCCAGCTAACTTTGTCAGTCTGAATCCAACGGTCACTCCAGCTGCTCAAGCCCAGGCACAGGCACAGGCACAGAGCCAGGTGCAGACGCAGACGCAGACACAGACACCAAGTCAGGCTCAGGCATCCCCTCAGTCTGCGATTGTTACAGCTGTGCCTCAGCAACAGCAGCAGATACAGCAGCAGCAACAGCAGCCTGTTGTTCAACCTGTCCAGCAGCAGATACAGCAGCAACAGGTGACTCCACAGCCGCAGGTTCAGTCTAATCAGTACGGAGCATATGGACTAGTTCCAAATGCGTCAATGCTCAGCATGGCCAGCGGATTTGCAGGTGGCATCCGTAGTCAGCAACCACATCATGAGATTCAGATGTCAAGCGATCTCAATGGCTCACGTGTTGTGTTAAATGCAGTCGACCAATCACAGCAACAACGCGCGTTAGTGGCTACCTCAACTTATATTACATCAGCACCAGCTACAAGCAGTCACTATGCACCATCTATCGCAGAGTCTCACGCAGTGTCAACTCATACTGCAACAACAAACGCAGCCATGAGTCCGGGTATTGCAGGTGTTGGAGGAGCTGGTCGACCAGATACATGGACAATTGAGCAGGTGGCACACTGGCTGCACTCTATTGGATTTGGATCATTGGCCCACAAGTTTATAGAGAATGAGATCAGTGGAGATATTTTGGTTGAATTGAATCTGTCGACTCTGAAGGAGTTGGATATTCCGCAGTTTGGTAAGAGATTTAAGCTAATGGATGCCATCAATGCCCTTAAAGAGCAATCCTCTCGTCAGCGAGTAGGCTCAATCTCAGCTACGTCTCCAGTGATGAATACGGCGTTACTTGGTAGCAATCAACAGCAACAGCAACAGCAGCAGCAACACCAGACGGTGGCAGCCAGCTTGGGTCTCGTTCCAGCTATTGTACCAATGGGTAACTTCCAGCCTGTTCAGCAGCAATATCATCAACAATATCAGCCACACACAGCCGCTCTTGTTCAGCAACAGCAGCCGCAGATACAGCAACAGCCACAGCAACAGCCACAACAACCACAGCAGCAGAGTGTTTCAAATGCACTTCCTGTTCCAGCCAAGAATGCAGTTAGAATGTCATTGATTTCATCCCCTCAACTTGCAGGTGGAATGTCTCAATTTGATAATAATGCTAATAATAGCAAACTTAATGAGCAGCATCTCCAGCACCAGCATCAGGCTTCCAATGTATCTCTTCGCCAAGATGCATTCCAGAAGGTTAATGCAGCCCTTCAGAGAAGAAACACCAGCAACAACAACTCGAGAGATCAGCTTCCATCAGCTGGTCAAATTCAGCCACAGCTGGACTCTCTCGAAGACGTTAATAGTGCCACAGCTGGTCTCTCTGTTCAGGATCAATATGGACAACAGCAGCAGCAGCAACACCAGCAACACCAGCAACACCAGCAACACCAAGCGTCATCCACAGCCGCATTCAAGGCTGGACAGAAGCCACCTCCACAGCAGCAGCCTCCACGTGGCATGACTCCTGTCAATGCTAATGTGCTGGCGGCTAGTGGACCAGAGTCATTTGCTGACACCAGTCTTGATCAGTCGTACAATGCTCCTGATGCTAATATTGCCAATGTACGTGACACGGAAGCTGAGATCCAACAGCTGATTGCAGAGAAGAAGGAGCACTTGTTTGGCCATGATAATCAGCATAATCAGCATAATCAACCACACAATACTCAATCGCCAATCTATGATCAGTTTACAAGTGGAAATAATAATGTTGATGCCGACCGTTCATATAATGATGATCAATCGCACCAGTCACCTCTGTCTCCATCATCTGTGTCGCATCAGCATCAGCAACATCAGCAGCATCAGCAGCATCAGGCACCGCAGATTCAGATCCAGCCAGGTCAGCAGAACCTGAATGTGATGATGGTAGCATCGCCACCAGGCCAAGGTGCAATTGAGGATGAGCAAGACCCAGCAGGAATGTATACAATTACACACCAAGGATGGCTGCAGAAGAAGAGTGACACGTATAAAATATGGCAAAGCAGATACTGTGTTCTCCAAGGACCTTCTCTGTTCATGTTCAAGTCAGACAACCATATCAACCCAGTGGGCACAATTGATTTGACTGGCTATAGATTTATGAATGATCCACAGGCCAGACCTGGTAAATTTGCATTCAGATGTGATCACGATAGCAAGCGCAAATATTACTTTTCAAATGATGATTCAGACGCTGTGCGCGACTGGATCAAGGTGCTCATCAAGGCCACAATTGGCAGAGACCCGAAGGCACCCGTAGCCTCATCTTCCAATATTAACACAGTGTCCCTCGATGTGGCCCAGAACATGCAACCGCGTCCTCCGAGCATCATCTATGACCCAGAGACTGGCTCGCGCGGTCCAATGTCTGGCGGCAACACGAATGCTGGTAGTGGAGCCAGCGCCTCCTCTCCAATGAGTTTAACCGAAACCTCAAACACTGGAACTAACTTTGGCTCCCCTCGTATTAACCAGCAGTCGCCTCAGCAGGCACAAGCGCCAGCCTCAATCAACGGTGCGCTGCGTAATGGTGGTATCGCTGATCAATACGACATGCACTCCCATCACCAGCAAGCTCCACCATCAGGCACCACTGCGCCATCAGCGTCATCGCCAATAAGTAACTCCAGCATGTCCAATCTGTATCAACAGTATGGTATCCAGAAACCATCTCAGCAACAAGCTCAGCAACAAGCTCAGCAGCAGCAGCAGCAGCAACAGCAAACTCCATCAAAGCAGCCACTATCGCCGCTCCAAAAGGCATTGAACTCGATGAATACTCCTCATTACATTAAGTGGATGAACCATATCTTTGCAAACTCTCCACGGCGCATTCGAGTGACTGATTTGAAGCAGGATATGAGAGATGGAAGTGTACTAACTGCATTTGTTGAAGAGTTAACTGGCCACACTATCGTTAATTCTCAAGATGATTATTATTTGTATGGTGGAAGCTCGGCTGCTGGCGGAGGCTCATTTGCTACCATTCAAAGAGCATTGGATTTCATGAGAAACAGCGTCGGCATTCAAGTTCCTGTCACTGTGATTACTGAGGATATTGCACTGGGTATGGAGGATAAGATCATTCAGCTGCTGGCGTCAATCAGAGATAGATTCCCCACCTCCATTCCCAATGCTATTCTTGACCAGGCTGCTAATGAGGCAAAGGCCGCTGGTACCTTTGACAATGATGATGCCTCCAACCAGATTCCAGCTGGTGCATTCTAGATTCAATCACTCTTGGTATTTCACTTTTGGTTATCATTGTTTTTGTTTGAGTTCATTCTAATTATTTGCCTTCGTTTTCTTTTTATCATTACTTTAAGTTCTCGTCTCTCTTCTAATATTCAGTCCCTCGTCCGCTATTCTCATTTTAACTCATCTTCTTCACTTTTCATTTTTTAATTACCCGTTTTAGTTTTAGTTGCTGTTTCTGAACTTGTTCTTCTTTTTTGTTACTGTTGCTGTTGTGGTTTAGTTTGTGGTAGTTTGTAGATAAGGTTCGTGTTCATTGGCGGCACACTTTCGACTAGGCGTCCTTATCAATGCCAAACTTGCAAGTCCGCACACACCCGCAAAATAAGAAAAAAAAACACAGCAGCAGCCTCATGTCCACTCACGGCACCTCCACCTCGCTTCGCCCCACTTCCATCCACACCCTATCATACGTATAAAGAGACTCAACACTCCTCCTCTCCCTCTCATCGATTCCCTCTCGTTATCTTTCACCTTCATCATCTTCATCATCGACACCTTCTTTTCCTCTTTCCTCTTTACTTTTTTTCTTTTGCTGTCAGCTTCACATTCGCTCATCAAACGCTCTCTACACTAGCGGTTCTCATTCGATTGGACTGTTAATTTTTATTCGCAGAGCAAGCGTCAAAGGTCACATTGTCGGACACACACGCACGCACACATACCGCCGTCAGCCGCCTGTCTATTCCTCCGCACTTCCTTTCTTCAAGTCCGTGAGTCAGCCACTATCTCTCTGCCTCAAGAAAAGCTCTCACGGTCTTGACTTCACACCTCACACCTCACACTTCACACTTCACTTCAGACTCTCTTCCATTCATTTCTTTTTTCAAAACTCTATCTTTGCTTCTCCTTCATCTCCACCAACTTTTGCAATCTTCACGAGATGCCGCCAGCAACAACGACAAGCGAGCAGCAGCAGCAGCAACAGCAACAGCAGCCGCCACCATCGCCGGCGCTGTCGCACGTATCCACAGCCTCCATTATGGACCAAGGACAGGACACACTCCCCCGTCTTCCAGTTCCCACTCTGGCCGACACTTTTGAGCGCTATCTCGCCTCCGTCAAGGCTCTGAGCACTTCCGATGCTGAGTACGAGCGCACCGCCAAGCTGGTCGCCGAGTTCCTTGCCCCTGGCGGCCGCGGTGAGCAGCTCCAAGAACGCCTCAAGCGCCATGCTGCGGCCTGCTCCTCCACATCCTGGCTCGAAGACATCTGGAACGAGTATGCTTACTTTAGCAACCGCGAGTCAGTCTGCTTCTACGTCAACTACTGCTTTGGTTTCCGTGACGACAACCGCAACCAAACTCAGCTGTCACGTGCCGCAGTGATGGTTGACGCAGCGCTTGACTTCCGTGATGCCATCATTACCCGCGAGCTGGAGCCTGACTATCTGCGCGCGAATCCTGTGTGCATGTTCCAGTACAACCATCTGTTCAACTGCAGTCGGTATCCACGCAAGCCGCTGGATGCAACCATCAAGCACTCGTATGAGAACAACCATATTGTGGTGGCTCGTAAAGGCTACTACTTTGTGTTTGATACTGTCCACAAGAACACGCAGGAGCGCCTGACTGTGCCAGAGATCTATCGACAGCTGGAGCGCATCATCGCAATGGCCGATGAGATCGAGGCTGCCGCCGCCAAGGGCTCTGCACCAGCTGGCAAGAAGGTTGGCATTCTGACTACTCAGCATCGCGATGTGTGGGCTGACGATCGCGACTCGCTTCTGGCCGTGTCTGTCGCCAATCGCGCTTCCTTGCTCAAGCTCGAGTCTGCCGTATTCATGCTCTGCCTTGACGAGGCTTCTCCAGAATCTCGCGAAGAGTTCTCACGCGCATGCTGGCACGGTGATGGCAAGAACAGATACTTTGACAAGTGCTTCCAGCTCATTGTGTTCAAGAATGGACGTGCTGGATTCAACGGCGAGCACTCGCTGACTGATGGTACTACGAGCTGGCGTTTGGCTGGTCACATCATCCGTCGTGCTGAGAACGACCCAGTCTATGTGCCACCAACTCCACAGCAGATTCAGCAATACTTGCAGCAGCAAAAGGACCAGCAGACTGGCAATGGACAGCTCTATGTCCAGCAGCAGAACAACAACGGACGCAATGGCGGCGTGCGCAGTCGCACTTCCTCAATGGCCTCAATGGCCTCTGTTGCCTCTGACCATTCCACCAACTCCATCTACATTCCAGATGATACCAAGTTGCCACCGATCGAGCCTCTGAAGTTCGATGCCGACGAAAAGGTTCAGGAGGCGCTTGATCGTGCCGAAGCCAAGTTCAACGAAGAAGCCGCTGCCCACCAGGTCGGTGTTCTTGAGTTTGCAGACTTTGGCAAGGCTCTCATCAAGCGCTGGCGTGTCAGTCCTGATGCCTTTGTGCAAATGGCCATCCAGCTTGCCTATTACCGCCAATTTGGTCAGTTCAAGGCCACGTACGAGTCTGCCGCCACCAAGAAGTTTGCTCACGGCCGTACCGAAACCGTCCGCTCCGTCTCTCAAGAGTCGGTCAAGTGGGTCAAGGCCATGGCCAACTACACCAACTCTACCTCTGACAAGCAAGCCTCCCAGGAAAAGGTCGACATGCTGCGCAAGGGTATCGAGACTCACTCCAAGTCCACTCTGCTGTGCGTTGACGGTCGCGGTATCGATCGCCACATGCTTGGCCTGCGCTGGATGGTTGCCAAGGATGCCGGCGAGGAAATGCCAGAGGTCTTCACCGATCCAAACTTCTCGGCATCGTGCCACTGGACTCTTTCCACCTCGCAGATTTCTGATGAGATCTTTGAGGAGTACGGCTGGGGTGAAGTCGTTGAAGATGGCTTTGGTATTGCGTACATGATCAAGGAACGCAGCCTGCATTTCAACGTGGCTAGCAAGGGCATGGGTTCGCATGACATGTGCTGGCAGCTGGGTCGTGCATTGCGTGACATGTACGTGCTGTTCGAATCAACCAAGAGCAGCGCGACAGTGGGTGTTGGTGTGGCAATTCCGCTGGGCATCAGCAGTAGATCACACCTGCTTGCCGGTGGCTATCCTGGTGCAATTCGCCCAGATGCTAAGCCAAGACGCAAGTCATCCGCCACTGCCCTGTTGCCACCAGCCGCTTTGGTTGACGGCGAAGACAAGGATGGCGACGCAGCCACCACTCCTGGCAAGGTTCTGCCTGGTCTCGCTTACAAGGACTCTGCACTGCCAGCTTATGGCTATGATGCTGACTTTTATGGTGGCGAAGAATCCAAAGGTGCCAACTCGCTAGCTGCCTCCGTCAAGAAACTCGACATTGTCGAGAACTCGTGGGATGGCGACTGGGTTGGCATGGGATACAAGCCTGTCGCTGCTGTTACAACCGCCGGCGCTACTGCTGCTGCCACTACTACTGGTGCTGATGGTGCCAGTGTTAAAAGTGACAAGGACAGCAGCTCCACCAAGTCACCAAACTGGAAGAACAAGGTTACCTCTTGGCTCAAGAAGTGATTCCATTTTGATGCACTTCAGTTCACCATAGCCACTCATTTTCAATATACTAGTTCTTTTACTACTCTTTTTTTTATAGAAGAAAAAGCCAGAGCTATCAGCCAAATCGATCGCTAACTTTGCACAAATTGGGGACAATAACAACCACACCAAAAAAGCACTCTTACTTTCTCATACTAATCGGTTCAAGTTGGATACAAACTAAAATAAAATAAGGTTTAAAAATAAAATCAAGACGTGGAATGCAATGGGGGAAAAAGAGTAAATATGAGATGAGGGGAGGGGGAATGTGAACAAGTAACAGTTGTAATATGATTATACGGTAGTGATTTCCAAAAAACAAAAAGGTGTGTCCTTTCATACATTAGATGGCGTGCTTCTCGCAGCCAACACACCTTCAACCTCCAGTGTCGCGCTCAAAACACTTCGGTATGCCTGTGCCTTTTGCAGCATCAGCAGCTGTCGCTTCAGCTTCTCCTGCACGTCAGCAAAGGCTTGGTCAACTGTGCGCTGTCTCGCAGTTTCTGTGAATGGAACCAGCACTGCAATTTGCTTGTATGCTTTGAGCTGAGTGTTGATGGTAGACTCAAGATTGCCAATCTGCTCATCCAAATCTTCAATGCAATTCATCAGACGCTCAACCTTGGCAGTGTAAGATGAAGCAGTCGATGACTTGGAAAGTACTGGAGCAATTGGGAATGAGGCACTTGGTGAAGATGAAACTGGAGTCGATGACGTTGATGACGACGGGTCACGGCGTGGATCTGGCAGCTCAATGCCACAAGTGTGCAGCGCTGCAGCGAGATTAATGCGATGGACCCAGTCAAGAGCCTCTTGCTCGGATGCGCTCAGTGGCAGCTCATCATCCTCCTTGTTTGAAATGTTCGTGGAAGTTGCCGCAGCCGCAGCCGCTGACAAGTCATCAAAGCCTACGCCTTGCAGTCCATACACCGAAATGGCACGGGCAGCCGACGATGATGACGAGGCCGTGGACACAACCGATCCATTCCGCACATGACCCAGCTTGTTCATTGCAGGATGCAGATACAGATGCTGTGACTGCTGTTGTTGCGGTGCTGGTGTCGGTTCAGCATCGCTACCGCGGAATCTGCACAGATATTGACGACCATCGCCATCAATGATTCTAAATGTGCAGCCGTATTTGGTGTATGATCGATCGATCACTGCAAATGCATTCATGAGCGAGATGGAGTCCAAGATACGCGGCAGGGGGCGGGTGAACATGAACGCTGGTGTGGTTGCACTGGCAGTGGATGACTTGGACAGCTTGCGAACGGAGGGTAGTTGCTGAGAGGGCAGTGGAGGAAGTGGCGAGGCAGGCGGCTCAGAGCGAGATCGGATCGACACCTTGTCGTCTTCATCCATGGACGGTGCTGGCGTTGGGAGCAAAGGAGGAATCAACGAGACCGACGTGGCGACTGGGGCGGTGTGAGATGATGAGGCTGATATCGGAGGCGATGACGACGGGGATGATATAGCAGACGAGGAGGACACAGCACGGGCAACAACAACATTGGCACCAGATGGCGCGCCGTGAGCACCAGCAGACAGTGGAGATGCCGCCAGCGGCGATCTGGCAACTTCGACCGATGCATTCACAGCAGCCGGATGAGACTGATTAGATGACAGTGCTGATGAGGAAGAGGATGATGATGACGAGGATGATGATGATGACGACGAGGATGATGAGCGGCGGAAGAAGTTACCAAACAGTGCGCGCTTCAGTGATGATGCCTTGGACTCTGTAGTGACAGTTGAGCCCATTGGCACTGTGGGTGAAGGCGGTGCTGATGTGGGCGATGCACTGGATACAGACCGAGAGGTTGGCACACTGGATGCAGATGCAGAGCGTGGTGAAGCAGGTGATTCTGGGATTGGGTCCAGCGATGGCTTTGTGACTGAGAGCGACGGTGGCTTCGGCCTATTGCTCGATGAGGATGACTTGGGAATTGGAACATAAGGGCCAGGAGTGCGATCCATAATGTGAGTCAAAGACATGTGTGAGATTGGACGAGACTTGGGCGACGAGGGCGGCGAACTCGATGAGCGAGCTGGAGCGGGAGGCAGCTGCTTGCTCAAGTTGACATTTCTGATTGACGATGATGAGGAGGATGAATGAGATTGAACGGACAAGGAAGGCGTAGCAACCACTGGAGCAGCAGTAGATGTAGCGGATGGATAGTATCGAGCAGCTGGGTCCATGAAGAATACTGTTTCGCCAAATGTAAGTAAATGTCCATCAACTAGCAGCATCCAGGTATCGCGCCATCCGCGTGACATGGCACGACGTCCACCTTCAACCAAGTCAGTTTTGCGAGCCATTGCACCTTCTTTGATCATTCGAGCTGATCGCATCACTAGACCAGATGAAGTAAACAAGGAAGCATCGCTGCCAGAGCCAAACTGGTGCTGATGCGAGGATGAATGTTTAGCAGCAGGCTCGGAGTGGGCTGACGAAGAGGACGATGAAGAAGGCATGAACAGCGAAGACAACATTGACTGGCGGCTAGTTCGTTTGGATAACAAGCCTTCGGGGAACATTGTTGAAGGCTGCGTGGATGCACGACGTTGCTGGTGTTGGTGTTGTTGTTGACCAAGAAGAGGCTGTAGATGCTGAGTTGGCGAGTCACCTTCTGATGAGGGCTGCACAGAATTGAATGCAGGTGGAATTGCGTTTGCGTAAACCATGACATCGATCCAAGTATAGCTGGACATCAGAATATCGCACAAGTCGTTGCGTGGCATCTCATAACTGTATGGACTTGGGCCAGGATCCAACGGTGCGATGGGAGGCAAGCTCATTGCATATTCGCAACGCTCAGCCAGAGTCATTGTTCGCCAACCGTGATCATCAGATGATGGGGTAGAATGATGAACACTGTTGCCTTGCAGTGGCTTGTGAGCCGCTGATGATGACAACAATGATGTTGATGTGGATACTGATGCAGTTGGGTCGGGAGTGTTGGACGATGTGCGCAACAAACCAATGCTTGCAAGACTGGATGCGAACCGATTTGGTTTCTTCAGTCTCTTCAAATCGCGCGAGATCAAATTATCAACGTGCATGATTGACTGAGGTCGCCCGTTGCTAGCAACACCAGAAGAAGCAATCACTGCGACAGCTGGTGGTGACATTGATGACTGGCGAGCATCAGGGCGAGCAAAGAGTGCAGCTCTTGACCCATTTGGTGCAATGCTCTGAGAGAGGGCAGGGACGACCGGTGGTGATGTGCGCAGCGGTACGGTTGTGACAGCCTGTGGCTGACCATGTTGTGACAACTCAGTATCAGAATCAGAGCCATAGCCATCCTCGTTGTCCGAGTCATCACTGTTGCTTGCATCGTCATCATCGCTGCTCTCCATGATTGCATCAATATCAGCACTGTTCTCAATGGATGCAGCCTCACCAGCTGATAGCATTTGCTCAGGTAAAATGTCACGCAGAGTGGATGTATTGCGGCTGACTTGACCTGATGAGGAAGATGTGGCAGTTCGAATACTAGAGGCTGCATCACTTGTTGAGACTGCGGATGGTCTCGGCTGTGTTCTTTGCTGCTGCGGTTGTTGGTGCTGCTGCTGTTGTGGCTGCGGCTGTTGTTGATTGTGATGGCTGGAGGTAACGTCTTGCTCATGGGTTGGCTGTACAAATGGGAGTGCAACAGTGTTATCGTAGTACATTTCCAGACATGCCACAGGAACAGTGTTGCCTTGCTCAAGACCACTGGTTAATTTCAAGTATTGAGCCTTTGTCATTTTAGTCTTTACAAATGGATTGTGCGCATCTGTATTGAGCAGAATGATGGAGAATGCAATTGAATGCACGATGCTTGGTGATACAAACAACTCGCTGTTGAGTGTGTGATATCTACGTGCAAATGCTGCCAACACTCTGTCAATCTGCTGACTCTCTTTGGGCAAGAAAAATCCAGCAACAAATCTACGCAGTGCGACATCGAGTGCAGTATTGGCACAGTGAACAGTTGTAGTCATGAATGCATCCATTAGTGCAGTGCAGAATGCATCATCCGACTTGGACATTATATCGCTCAGTTTACGTGGTGAAACAGTGTCCTGCAATGCAGCCAAGTATTTGAATGGATCCGCTGGCGCTGCTTCAGCAGGCTCTGGCTGTCCTTGTTGCTGCTGTTGCTGTGGTTGCTGTGGTTGCTGCTGCTGTACATTCATTTGTAGTTCCTGTGTAGCTGTAGACTTTGGCTGATCAATCAAGACACGAGCAGGTAAACCAGTGGCTGAGCAAGAGGCGAGGGGAGACTGAGGATGATCCTTCTTTGCAGTGTCTCTTCTAATTAACGAACTGGACCGAGATGGTAAGCGAGGCAGTTGCACAGCAGGCGGCGCACTTGAGTTATCTGTGATGATGCCAGATGGCCGGCGAGAGACAATTGCTGATGCTGAAGAGGAAGGCGAGTTGCGACTGATTAATCTTGCAAAGCTGCTTGATGCCAATGAGGTGATTGAGGCACGGGATGACTTTCTACTTGTAATTATTGGTGGAGACGTTGTAGCTGCGATAAAGGAGAGTGCAATGCTGGCAGCACTCGATGATCCTGATGAGTGAGTCTTAGTTGGTTGGGTTGCGGTGACAGTTGACTGTTCAGTAGTAGACTCGATCACAGGCTGCTCAGACTGTGCTGTTACATGTGTTAATGCTAATGGCAGCTCAGGAAGTGGCTCAACTGGAGGTGATTGTACAAGCTCCACTGGCCGTGTTGACAAAGAGCTGACTGGCTGTGTTTGCACCTCTCTTTCATCTCCCTTCTCCTCTTCATCGGTGATAGCTGGAGGTGTTGGTAGCTGTGGCAGTTGTGGCAGTGACAGTGTTGGCGGTAGTTGCTGTTGCTGTTGCTGTTGCTGCTCGACTGGAGTTATTGACGATGAAGACACATTTGTCAGTTCGAGTGGTTCAATTGCAAACTCAATATCAATTTCAGGCGAAGGCTGCTCTAATAATGGACTCATTATTTCCTCAACCCAAGCCACAGGTGACTTAACTGACAGCAACTCACTCGCCTCTCCATCAACAGCATTGTTTTCAATTGCACCGGTTGGCTCTGGAATGATACTCATCTCTTCAGCAATTGGCTCTGAAGCAGATTCAACTTCTGGACTTGATACAATCTGGGGCGATGTTACTGTTGTTGACACGGAAGACGGTGCTCTTTGACGTCTCCGTTGATATCTAATGTGAGGAGACGATGCCTTCTTCTTTGCTCTAACTGCAGCTGTTGCATCTGCTGATTTGGTCTCTGTGATTGGAGAAGCTGTGCTATCTCCACGTGTGAACATTCCCAATGTCAATAGCATTTGCTCTTCAATTGACGGAACTGCAGAGACTGCAACTGATGTTGATTCCACCGACGGTGATGCTGCTGTTGCTGCTGTTGCTGCTGTGGATGTTGATGTTGATGAAAGAGCAGCTGCGGCGTCACCAAACATATCTGCAAACCAATTGTCAAACAGTCTTCTATCATCCAGCGACATTCTGTTGTTTGACAGTGCAGCTGCCATTTCGCTACATGCTGGTTGCATCCTTCTTGACCCAACCGTTCTCGATGAAGACTGATTGTGCGACTGAAGTAATTGATGTGATTGAAGTGATTGAAGTGACTGCGGTATTGGAGGCAGCGGCATATCAGGCGGTGTTGGTTGCTGCTGCTGCTGTTGGTGTTGATCATCTGAGGAGCTATTCAATGGAGACGCCATCATACCCAGTCCCAAATCAATATCTAATACTGGCCTTTTCAACAGCTCAGAATCGGCATTTGTGTCGCCAATCTGACCATTGACTGATGTAGATGTTGTTGATGATGCAATGATAGCAGGCGACGCGTGTTTGCTGGCATTGTAACCACTATCGTTGCTCGTTGCTGAAGTTGTGCGACGTCCCAAACTGGATGTGTTACTGTTGTCATTATCGGTCGCCGATAGTGCCAAAGACGAAGTGAGATGGGTCATTGGCGAGTGTTGTTCGTGCTGTTCAAATTCGAAAGCAAAGTCGATCAACGGCGGTGTGGCTGATATCGATAATGACTTCCTCTGCTGCTGCTTCTGTTGTTGCTTCTGTTGTTGTTGTTGCTGTTCAATGTCTTCATCTGAGCTCGGCCTCCGATGCTGTTCAACCATTGCAGTCGAAGACGAAGAAGGCGTGGAAGACGAGGTCATTGGACTACGCTGAGGAGGACGAAGACGAAGAAGTGGTAGCAGTAGAAGAAGAAGAGTAAGAGTAAGAGTAAGGCGGCAAGAAGAGGATGACAAGAACGGGAAGAACGAGGGAAAGTATGAAGCTGATTTCGGATAGTTTGGAGTATTGTGGTGGTAGTTGGCCGGCAGTCGAGGAGGAATAGAGAGAAGGAAGAAGAGAAGAAGGAAGAAAAAAAAAGGGAAGGAAAAGAAAACAACCTCGTCAACACAACCCGAGGAAGAAACGACGCACTCTTACTTTCCCTCTTACTTACACTTGCTCTTTCTATTACTCTTGCTCTTACTCTTACTCCCACGCCGAAAAGGAGAACCAAGAGCGAAGTTAGAGAGAATAGTGAGGATAGAGACAGACAGACAGACAGAGACAGAGAAAGAGTAACTCACAGTGAGAAAAAACGTGGAGGCCGTTGTTCGTTTCTTCAAAATGGACAGGAGGTTGTTGGATGATTGTATGTGAAGTTGTGCTGCGTGCGAGTTATTGAAGCGTAAGCGAAACAAAAAAGAGCAACTTCAAGTACAACAATAGCAGTAACAGCAACAGCAACGGCAACAACAACGGCAACTGTGAGGTCAATTGTGCAAGCTCTTCTTCTTTCTCTTCCTTTTCTCTCTTGGTTCTTTTTGAAGTTCTGTGTCTTTTTGAATAATCTCTCGTGGTCAGACGTCCAATCAGGTGTCACATATCCCGAGCTCGTGTCCCTGAAGCGGAGATTTCTACAACGACCCAGCGTCAATGATACCACGGACTGTTTACTGATTTGAGAGTTGCCGCGAGTCTATTTCCAGGCACCCAGTCAACTATGGTACATCGAGTAGGTGACGTTAAGCTGACTCCGCGAATAGTAGAACAGTATACTATACAAATCAAACCAAACCAAGCCAAACCAAACCAAAATAAAAACACAAACGGTTAAAATTAGTGCAAATTATGTTTCATTCTCAAAAACGGAGGAGTAATTTGGCATTGGCTGAGCCTTTGACGTATTCCGACCGCATCGCATTCAGCGCGTTGACCAGTGTGTCCACCCAATCCGTGCCATTGACCTGAATAGACTCGCGCTGTACCATTGCACGCGCATATTGCACAGCACTGGCTGGCATCAACGATGGCGACATTGACTGGCCAAAGTGGACATCCGCCTCAATCTCGACACGAGTGCTGCTGTTGACGTCGGTGGACTGTGCCGAGAACATGATGGTGCGACTGCCAGAATCAGCAGCAGCATGATACGAGTCGCGAGCCTTGTCAATAACAGACCACATCTGTTGCTCAATCTCATCTGGAATGCTTGCAATGTAGTCTTTGGCTTTGAGACCAAGTGTTGGAGATGCTGGCGATTGATCGGCAAGAGAGTGTCCGCGTGGCATTTCGATATCACCGCTAGCCATTGCTGCAACTGTGCGGCGCTCGAGTTCCTTTGACAAAATGTTGAATCGATCAATCAGCCGCTGTTGGGTGTCATTGCGCTGCACAAACCAGCCTGGCTGCAATACCGGGAATGTACGTTCCTCAGCATTGCCCGTCTGTTGCTGCTGCTGTTGTCGCTGTTGCTGCTGTTGTTGCTGTTGCTGCTGTTGCTGCTGTTGCTGTTGCTGTTGCTGTAATTTCTGTTGAAGTAGTTGAATGCGCATCTGTGGAGTTGGTGCATCCATCTTTACATATTCATAGCACAGCCAATTATGGTTCAATGCCGATCCAACCTGTATATCCGGATACAATGGCATCGCCTCCGTCGCATCTCCACCTGCATACTTGTTCCGCTCTTTATCATGCAACTCTTGCCACTGCAACCACGCCTTGTCCAGCATGGCATGCAATGTATAAAACATGAATGGGTCTCTCGGTGATGCCATTGTCTTCATGGTTCCACCTATAAACTGATGCCAGTAGCCATGATGAGTAAACTCAGTCATTACAGAAAAATCACCAAACCCAGCAATGCTAGAAATCATGGTCTGAAGATGAGCAAACGATGGAATCTGGAATTTGGGTGACGAAGATGGTGGATTGGAGTCGAACTCGCGAGATACACAGTCGGCGTTTGGCTTTGAAGAGTCAAGAGTGTATGACCAGCCAGACATTGGGCCATCTGTCATGCAAGCAGGCTGATTGGGACCTTTGCCTTGCGATGACCCAAAGTATCTGAAAGCTGGTGATTTCTCTGGCGCATTTGCATCCAATCCAGTCTCGAGATATGGCAGTCCTTCAATCAACGGATCAATTTCGCGCAGCTTGTCTTCAAACTTGCTGATGAACACTCGATGGAACGGGAAGAACCGCATACTCAAATGCACCTGCGTGCCAACGCTGACGTGGTCGCGCGCATATTCATCCAACACGGACAAACCGGGATACTTGGCTGATGGCTGAGTGTGAAGCACAGCAGTGGCATTGACGAAGCGGGAGATGGCGTCGTAAGACATTGTGCGTATCTCACGGCGCTTCTTGACATAGTCGCATTTGAACTTGGGTGTCTCGACGGGAGAGACTGTAGAGTTTGGAGCCGGTGGAACACTGCGGCTGTCGACGGCATCGATGGCTGGAGACGCGACGACAAGTGTCGCGAACAGCAGCGTCGATATGGCCACACAGCTGCAAACTGCTGTTACACGCATGTCGATTACAGTTATAGTTACAAGTACAATTACAATTACAATATTCGAAAGACTGTTGATGGAAAGAAGATGGCAAGAGAGTAAAAGCAAAACCAAAAACAAAAAATGTGAGGCTGGTTTTGTTTTGTGGCAGGTCGCGACCCCTTGGTCCACGGCTTAATGTAATTAGCGCGTCATCTAAAATACACAAATTAAACGCTGTTTACTTACAGTAGTCAGACAGTTACTCTTTAAGAAACCTTTGAACGAAGAAGAAGAAGAAAAAGAAGAAGAAAAGAGAGGTTTTAAAGAAAAAACTGCTATTAGAACTGACTATGAACGGCAAAAAAAGCTAGAAAGAAAGAAAGAAAGAAAGAAAGAAAAGTAGGATTGCTTTGCTTATACGAGAGCTCTGGCGGTCCACGTCGACATTGGCACCCATCCAGACAACGCCGTCCACTCCGGCGTACTCTTCAGCAGCTCTGCAACAATACCTCTATGCAGTTGATTGCCAGCACCAGTTGCGCACCCAACATCGAACCACAGCCAAGATACTCCATTTTGCTCACCGGGAATTGGCAATGGCAAATCTGGATAATCACCACTGTCGCCATCATCAGGAATGACCCAGGCGTTTGGAGGCAGACGATCGAGCCGCGAGAGATCGATATCAACCTGGCGGACAACGTATTCGAGTTGATACTCTAATGGCTGGCCAAAATCACGGACATAGGTGCGAGTGTGCATGTAGGAAATATCCTCTTTCGGAGGCAACCGACCAACAACTCTGGTGCCATCATCATCACCACCACTATTATCACTACCATTGTAAGAGTGTGCATGTAGGAAATATCCTCTTTCGGAGGCAACCGACCAACAACTCTGGTGCCATCATCATCACCACCACTATTATCACTACCATTGTCAGTTAAGCCATTGTCAAAGAATGCACGCTGCAAGAATGCCAGCCACACCTTCTGCGTCGATTTGTTCGGAGTATCACCGGATGATATTGGCAAATTCTGCGCAAAGTACGAGTCTGGAATGTCAAGGAAGCAGAAGCGAGACTCGCCAGGAATGATTTGACCACGAGCCACCACTTGATACTCGCTTGAGCCGATGCCGTTTGTGGAGCGAATGTTGTTCATAGCAGACATTGTACGAGATGTGATGCTTGCTCGAGGCATCTCGTCGAGTGCAACAGTGTTTGGACGAGGAACCACATAACTGCAGGCCACAATGCCGCTTGGCAAATCAACCGGCAGGCTTGCACGATCGGCTGGCTGGCATGCTAGACTTGAGAATCCATGGGCACGGAGACTGGGAACGCCGGAAAGCGCATGGCGAATGTGCTTCTCAGACGCACCAAACACTGTCACCTGCGTATCGCCATTCTGGCTCGATGGCAATCTGTTCGCAAACGACATGTCATAGTAAATGGACAGACTTGTGTTGAGCTTGGCCGTAATGCGCATTGGTGCTTCTGCTGTATAAAATGGCACCAGTCCATCTACACCCACTAATCCAGAGGATACAATGAACATCTTATACACAATAAACGCTACAGTAGCACCAACTACTGTGACAGTGTATCTCACCGAGCGATGGTTCTGCCAGTATTGGCTTGCTAATTCTGAGAAGAACTGCCACGCAGCTACAATTGGCCAAGTGGCGGTCTTGACCCATTGGGGAGTCACCGGACGAGCATGATCGTGTCCGTCGCTCAAGTCATCCAATGATAAGAGTGGCAGCAGTAGCATGGCAGTAAACACAGACTCGATCGACACCATGACCGGCAAGATGGCAGCATTGGCGCCGTCTTGAACAGCTTGATGCAGCGATGCAAATTTGAGACCGAGAGTTTGGAAATGGAGCACGAGCGGAACCATCACAGCAACCAATGTGCGCAGCAGAATTGCACCGTAATGAATCCAGAACGAAGCAGTCTCCGGATTCTCAATCGATGCTACGGAATCATGGCGATGATGGCGACGACTACGACGGTGACGGTCATCGTCGTGTGAATCGTAGTCGCTTTCTGAATTGCTGTCGCGACTGTCGTAATCATCACTGCTGTACTCGCGACGATTGCGACGAGTTCGGCTGCGGCTTCGACTGTGACTGTGACTGTGACTACGTCTATCGTCATTATGGCGGTTTCGGCTGCGACTACGGCTGCTTTCGCGCTCAGAGACGCGATGACGAGACTGTGAGCGGGAGTTGCTGCTGCGGTCGCGGTCATTGTGGCGTCGACGGTCTCTGTCACGAATCAATGGTCCATCCTCGCGGCCATCGTATTCATCATCACTCAAATCATTATCATCAATTTCATCAATCTCATCATAGCGGTTGTTGCGGCGACTGTCTTGATCACGACGAGACGATGACGATGTCTTACTGCGATTACTGCGATTACTGCGGTTGCTTCTGTTACTTTTGTTGCTGCTGTGAGATGGCTGCGGCTTTGGTCGTGGCAATAGAATCTCCGGAGAGTCGTCCACATCAATGGTAACTGGAACAGACGACGACGGCTCGCCTTCAATCAACACTGGCATTGAGCCAATTGGGCCAATCGTGCCAGGTAGCTGTGGGAGAGGTGGCTGCTGCGTTTGTGGTGGCTGCTGTGTTGATGACTGCGGATCTTGAGACTCTTCAGTGCTACCATCCTTCTTCTTTCCAAAGCTGATTCCAAATCCAATCTCAAACCGCGGCTTGCGTGGCTCTTTTGGTGCTTCCACCGGAATCCCAGGCATTGGCTGTGGCTGACTAGGCAATGGTTGCGGCTGCGGCACTTCAATTGGCAGACTATCCACCGGATCCACAATCGCATCCTTGTTCCCTCTAAGTGTAATCATAATATTGATGTCGTTGTCAAGCAATGCAGTCAAAATGGCACCCAATGTCGATGCGCCAAGGAACCACGGCAGTTCTGTAAACGTGCCCAGTTCAAGGTATGATGATGGCAGCGATAATCCCAGGTTGAGTGCTACCCATGCCAGCGGCAGCGCGTACCATAACCACCGATGCCGTTTGTTTGGATCGTTCAGATATCCATAGGCGGCTTCGAGAATGTCGATGAGCTTTTGCTTGATGTGCAGAGTTTCAACAAGCTCGTCGATGAGCTGCTTGACGGCTGGCTGGTTCTCATAGGCAGCCCAAATCATCTCGATGACGGTGTAAACGGTGGCCAAAGCGGGAGCGTGCAATGCAGCAACGTAGGCTTTTGGATAGGCGTGCGCCATGATGGACGCATAGCCGCCGGTGAAATAGTCAATGGCGTAGCCGAGTACAAATGTGGAGACGAAGGCAGCAACGCCGGCCAGGACAACGGCGGAGGTGGCACGGAACAGTGGGCTGACGACGCTGGTGAAGAAGGCGCGAATGGGACTCAAAATGGACATTTTGGTGGCAGCGGATGGATCGACACCAGCTTCGAGGGCAGCGGGATTGGCCAGCGAGGTTCTAGCGATGGTTGCGGCTGCAAATGGAGGCAAATCATACAGCGGAGAGGTGGACGGAGCAGGCGTGCCGTTGTTTGAGACGGAAATGGATGCGCGCGCAGAAGCCAGCACCGACGATGCCAGTAGACTTGCTTCGCCTTCATCAGCAGCAGCCAGTGCCTCAAACCCTTCCAATTCTGGGGATGTGAGCTCAGCAATTGCACTGCCGAATCGCTGCTGCAGACGCCAGAAATACATCAGTCCACCGGCAACGACAATCAAAAGTACAGATGTCAAGCTCATAGCAACCACTACGGCAATCTCAGCATCATAATCATGAATAAACAGCCAGCGACCCAGTACATCATACGCAATGAACGGCTTGTGCCAGTCATTTGACAATTCATTAGTTGGAGGTGGCAGACCATCTGGATTATTGGCAATTGCCAGTACTGCGCTCAATGCAACCTTACCCAAATGTGCTACAGAGTCCATTCCAGTGTTTGCGAGGTTGTCATTCAGCGTGTGGTAAAAGGCACGATTCTCAAACAGAGCAATATCCATCCCGGGCAGTCCATACTTGTCATACACTGAAAAGTCAGTGTCTGCCGGGATGAACTTCAGCAATGTATTGCCCAGATTAGTAACCAGAGTCTTGATCTCGCTCTTGTGATAATACGGCGATGAGGCAAATGTCTTGTAAAGCGGAGAGCCGCGACCGCGGAATATCATTGCGTGTCCACCAACGCCACCACCCTCGAGGTCAATGTATGCGCGAACGTCGGCAAACCACGGATGGCGGACCATGGCTTCAGCGCCAAAGAGACCCTCTTCTTCGCCGCAGTCAAAGTTGAAAATGACATCGTGGTTTGGATGGCTTGCTGGATGAGACAGAACGCGCAACATTTCGAGCATCGAGGCAACGCCGACGCCAGCATCAGATGCACCGTGACTCAGCGGAGCACTGTCGTAGTGAGCGGTAACCAGAAGAGCGCTGCCGTCAGAGCCAGTGCCACGTAGGCGAACGAGAATGTTGTCGGACTCGATGATCCACAAGCCACCGGATGCAAAGTCAGGGCGAGCGCGGTCGCTATCTGCGATAATGTACGTGGTGTCGTCCTGCACAACATCCAAGCCAGAGTGAGCGGATGCCAGTGAACGAACAGTGTTCACAATGTGACGACGCACATCCATGATGGCATAGTCATTGACAGTGTGCTGTTTTTTCGAAATGACACTCAAGTCGTCAAACGCACGAGACGCATTGAAGCTGTTGATTGCTGCATTCTCACTGGTGCCACTGTGCTGGAGAATAGACTGGAGGTTCCAGCGAGTCAGCAGGAGAGTTATGGCGAGCACGGAGCTCACCAGGAACACTCGGGACAGGCGAGTTTGCCAAGCTGATGGCGAGCTCATCCTGTACTACCGACTGCGTATGTGTGTTTGTGTGTGTTTACTATTTACTATTGTGCTACGTTTGGTGTACGACAGATGAAAGAAGACGAATAGAAAGCAGAGATGACGCGCGCGTGTACTTGTTGCAATAAAGAAAAACCAACAAAATAGTACACACACGCAAAGAGTGATAGAGACAGATAGAGACAGATAGAGATGGATGGAAAATGTGGTAGGTAGGTGTCCCTTCGTAAATGACCTGCATTTGGCTTCATATAGAACACTGTCCAACAGTTTGCACTTCCATTGACCTGCACTGGCCTATCTATCCCGCTCACAGTCAACTATCCTCCCATCAGCCATGATGTCAATGAGACGCTGGTTTGCTGTGTTGGACCATTCTGCCTCCTTTTTTTAAACGTCAATTCCATTTCAAATCCATTTATTTTTTCGTGCACTTTTGCAATGAGCGACACTGAGCAGCAGCACCATGCGGCAACAGTGACAGCAACGGCAGCAGCAGCAGCAGCAAGAGCAACAGCTACAGCAGCAGCATCTCTCCGTGTAGAGCTGTTGCACCGAAGCAGCCTTCGATATCCTCTCTGGGAGGCCTATCCTTGGCGACTCAACCTCGTTTCAGTGCTAGATGGCCGACTGCTGCTTGTTGGTTTGGGCGATCGTGTTGCTTGCTACCCTTTCGAACCAGCAGCCTTTCGAGCGCCAGCAGCCTCTCCACTCGACCAGCAGCTTCAACAGCAGACGGATGGAACGAGGCGGCTGCACGTGGATCGAAACTTTTCCGCTGGAGCAGTTGGACAGCTACGGCCATTGGTTAGTCTGGTGGCATCTGGGCACATCAACTGTCTGGCAACTGGCAAACTGGGTGGCGTGGATGTTGCTGTGGCAGTGTGCGAGGATAAGTACTTGGCACTGTGGCTAGCTGAGCACATCTTCAAGTTGATTGACATTAACGAGGAAACGCCGAGCTCGACGAATGCAACGCTACCACTTGTGCGGCCGCTATTCCTGCTCAATGTCAATAAGAGTGCATGGGGCGTGTCCTTACATGATGCTACGGCTCAGATTGCAGTTTCAACAAACGAGTACATGATCACAATATTCAATCTATCGCACGTATTCAGAGATGGTAAGCTCGTTTCAGAGGAGTCGGAGCCAATCAGTCCACGACGACGTCAGCATCAGCTTGCAGCACCAGTGAATGAGATTTACGTGCAGCCGATTCGATCGCACGATTCAAACGAGTACGTTGGGCCAATTTCAAGTAAAGTTCTAAGTGGCCATCAGCATAATGTTCCGTTTGTGTCGTTCAGTGAATGTGGCCGGTTTGTTGCATCAGCGAGTATTGACTTTACATGCAAACTATGGAATACCGAGGCAGCCAGTGTGATCAGAACAACAACGATACCGAGACGATGGTGCTGGACAGCGCAGCTTGTATCTCCGTATCATATCAAGAGGATAATGCATGGCGAACAACAGCAAACTGTTACAACTATATCATGCACTTCAGCAGACATGACCTCGACATTAGACCAAGAAAACGGTGACGAAGACGCAAACGAAGATGAAGATGATAGCGGCAGGCGATTAGAAATCGACAGATGGCGGTATTTGGACACAAACGACAGGGCAGCAGCACGAACTGGCTTACAGCTTGAGCCACTTGCCAATACCGGACCATTGCCGCCTCTGCAGCCGTTTTCTAATCGAGAGGCAGTGCTGATTCGAGCATTTGGTGACGATCTGCTTAACATTCGTGGCATTCGTCGAAGTGCAATGTTGCGCTCACAACTTGAAGTGCTTCAGCAAGGTATGACATTGCGGGAGATTATCGATACATTGTCGGATGATGAAGATGAGGTGGAGCAAACCAGATTGAGAAGAGAGCACATTCTGAGGTTTCCAACTGCTCTACGGCTGACGGAGCAAATGGCGCAACGGCAACAGCAACAACAGCAACAACAATTGCAGCAGCAGCAGCAGCAGCAGCAGCAGCAACAACAGCAGAATGTAGAGGATGTGAATGAAATTGACTGGCTGGATATTGACAGTGATGAAGATGAAGATAGCGAGGATGACGAAATGGAGTCAGTTGTGGACATTGTGGGTGGTATTGTTCAGGTTGGTGATGATGACGATGATGACGATGATGACGATGATGAATGGATGGATGATGACGATGATGATGAGCCCCACGATGACACAGAAATTGCGAATGGATACCAAACAACGCCGTCAAGATCTGCTTCAGTATCACTTCGTGATCCAACCATAGCCGATGTCGATATGGATGCCACAGACCGAGCGAGCAGCCAAGTTGACAGCATCGCTGTTGAGACCGAGTCTACTGGAGAGGATATTGATGTGCGGCCATCAGCCACAGCGCCAAAACAACAACATGCGAGCGATCAATTTAATGAGGCTGAGCCTTCATCACATTGTATCAGCATTGGTGACCTCGTGCTACTATCAACACGAACGCACCTGTATCTGGTGGATCCATCGCGCGACATGCGACAGCTCTGTTCAATCCGTGTACACGAGAATAGCCTTTACGAATCACTGCCGAGCGGAGCACATCAGATGGAACGCCTGGTCTTTGTGCATTGGCTTCCTGAACTCTCCGTAGTTGTTGCCACTTCTCAAAATGGTCTTTCGTCGATTCTTCGTCTCGTTGTGACAAGCCGTGATAACGTTACACAAAATACGGAACACCAACACGGCAGCAACCATAATGGCCACCACGACCACGCTGAAGATGGAGCAGCACCAGCAACAGAAGAAGGAGAAGAAGTCATGCGGTATGAGTTTGTACGCGAGTGTACATTGCTGCTGAATCGGCCACTGGATAATGACACTGGTTTAACGCGAAGACACGCGGTTGATACTTTATTGGGAACTACTTGTGTGCGGCTACCCAGTTTAGAAAACAGTTCGGACCAGCCGCCGGTGTTACTTGTAAGTGTCACTTTCAGTGGTATTCTTGCGGTCCACGCGATCGCATCGGATGTGAATGACAACAGGCACAATAGCAGAAGTAACCCTGACCGAATGCTCGCGTAGTGCGAGTGCGTGGGCGTGTGCGCTTGTATGTGTGTGTGTGTGATCCTGTCCACAGCCTTGTGGCCTGTGATTTGTTCTCTTACTGCTGTATTTCAAAAGAAAAATTTTGTGCGTGCCCAATCAACGTAGAGTGTGGGGTATGACAACTCCGATGAATAGTGTTTTTTTTTATCCTCCTCTCCCTTGCATTCGACTCCGCAGAGTGTCAGCGAACGAGCGACTACACAAGGCTCGCTCACGACAACCGCTGTCTTCTGTCTCCAACTCAACTTTTGCAACTTCACCTCCACAACTTTTTTTTTCTTCATACACCACTCCTTTTTCTTTAATATTGATGATATTCACACGCGACGTTGACGACGATTGCAGCCTGCGGATAGTCCCAGACAGCCGGACCACTACAGCAGCAGCAGCACCAGCAGCAGCACCACTGGCAACAAGGAGAAGGAGGCAGGTTCGACAGCAGCCGCCTTCACGCCTCGCTTCAGTTTCCCGCCTGGGCTGTTTGGCATTAACTGCTCTTGCTGCTCTACTCACATCGGCCGCAGTCAAAGCCGACATTACACCACTGGCTGACGTCAACGATCCTATCCCGCCAGCTGCAGAGTTCAAATATCTCACCAACGCGTTCCTCGGCTACACTCTCAACAGACCTCCGTTCAAAGCACTGGCGTACTACGCAGAGATTACCACAGCGTATTCGAGGCAGCCGGGCTCTGGAGGTGGAACTGGGGCTGGCACTGGAGCAGGTGATGGCAGTGGTGGTGGTAATCACTCTGGGCCTGGGACTGGCGGTGGCACCGGCGGCGGCAACGGTGGTGGGAGTGGGAGTGGGAGTGACAAGGACCAGTCAACAGCAAAGAGTGACATGCCAAAGTTTCCAGAGAAAGGCGCACATTCTTCAGAGCCAGCAGCGACAGCCGACAGTCAGTCTGTAATAGCCATGCGGTCTACTTCGAATGGTGGCATCAGCGGCAGTAACAGTTGGGGCGATGCGAATGGGCGGTTCAATTCGGGCTCATGTGTACTGTACCTCGACGATTTGTTCAGCTCGAAGCGCTCACTGTTTTCAGACCAAGAGAAGGCAACAGTCAACAGATCAGTGGTCATCATCACGCCAGATGATATTCCGCGCGAATGCCTGTATTTGTCACAAATCACAGCCGCAGTTATCAACGCCTACAATGTATATAGCTGGGGCAACAAGAACAACAAAAATAAAGGCGCAGGAAACAACAACAGCAGCAGTAACAACAGCAGTAATGGAGGTAATTCCAATTGGTCACAATGGCCTAGTCCGCCTCCACCACTATCGGCAATCCTATTCCCGACAATATCACCTCCAGAGTCTGAGAGTGTTCCTGATGAGTTTGGCGGCCCATTCACACTCTACGGCAACATGCGTAGCTTGATGGCCCAGACTCGAGAATTGAACATTTCGCTCATGTTTTACGATGCATCAATAATCAGTAAGATCAGCGATGACAATCCAAATGGTAATGGACCAAAAGTGAAGCGGATATTTGCAATCTCGGACACACCGGGTGCGTGGAACGATCATTTTAGATCGCCAGCAGTTGTAGGAGTGGAATGGACAATCAAAGCAATCAAGATATTGGTGGCATTGGCAGCATTTGTGGTGCTGGGAATGAGATTTGTGCAACTGTGGCGAACCAGAAGAGGAAGGGGAAGGAGAGGAGGAAGCAGTTTTGGCAGTAGAAACAAGGACGTGATCAGAGCCGAACCAGATCCAGAAGCAGCAGAGGAAGAAGACACATGCATTCGAGTGTCGAAATGGGGCTCTGTAATGCTGGTGGTTACAGCGCTGGCTGCCATCATTGACCAGTGTTTGCCGATTGTGCGCTTGTACAATGAACTGTGGCTCATCTCCATCTCGCTGATGACGCCGCTGCTGACATATTCTGCCGTGTGCCTGATCACCAACAAGTGGCTGCTGTTTGTTGATCGCATCCACGAATCAAGGCTAACCACTCTCCATCTCGTTATCCAGTATGTTGCACTCGCATTTGGCATCGCGGTTTGGATCATCTTCTTGATTGGACTGCAGCAGTCATCCTACTCCATTGTGCGTGGTGCATCGGTGAGTGCCCCCGCTGTCGTTGTGGCCGTTTTCCTGCTGCCGCCCATCTTCACCATTTCCCGTGCAGTTCGGTTTGTTCGGTTTGTTCGTCTCTTCCGAATTGCGCCGCAAACTCGCCGTGACTTTATCCATCTGACTGCCATCTTGCTCGCCATGCACTGCTGCCTTCTTGTTCAGGCATGTCTCGCCGCCGTGTTTGTGGTCACTCCTCTAGCCGTTGCCATTTACACTGTGCTGGAAATGATGATGCATCTCATGTCGATTACACTGTTTACAACCTGTGTGTATTCAGTGTCGATCACGGATGCAGTCCTGGCACGGAGTATGCGGCGTGCCGAAGCTATTAATCCAGATGAGTTTGATGATGAATGCTCGGGGATTGACGGCACTGGTGGAACGGCGAGTAGAACAAATGGCAGCTATACTAGAACAACCGCGAAAAGCACCAACGAGGCATCACTTGCGACAACCAGCGTTGCAAATGGTGCTGGTTCAGGCTCAGGTCCAAATTCGGGTGCAGGCTCAGGTGCCGGTTCAGGCGCAGGTGTTCATACACTGTCACCACCACTGCCGTCATTGCTGCCGAATGGTGTATACAACATGTCGGTTGCTCAGGCTGCGGCTGTAAATTCAGTGTACCGCTCTGAGATTCTGCAATTCCGGTCTGAACAGCCACATTCATTGTCGGCATCACCAGAAAATGTAATTAATCAAAGTCAACAATACTCTTACCATGTAGATAGATATATCATTTAATGTCCTCTCTCTCTCTTTCCAAATGCCTTTTGTTTTGTTCTTTTCTTTTCTTTTCTTTTCTTTTCTCAATGTACTAATGTGATTCCGCTGAGATTCAGCCAATCAAGCCATCTCCGTTTGGAAATGTCGTGAGCAAACCGTTCAACCAAGGGAATTTTTGCAACGTGGCGGCTGCTCCTCGGATGCAGTCTGGGCTGTTCAGCGCTGTCCTTTTTCTTCTTTTCTTTTTCTTTTTCTGCTTTCAGGCTGCCTCCTGATTGAAGAAGCTGTTAACCTTTCTTCCTTTCGAACTTGCAACGTCGCTCCGAATCGTCACCAGCTCGCCAGCATCGTCCACAGCCTTGCTGTCTGTCAGTTGTCCACCGCCTGCAAGTCTATCTTTAGCAAGCCTCTTGTTCTTGCTCTTCTTCACTCTATCTCTCCCTCTCTCCCAAGTTTTCTGTGTGATCAGTGCAATTCTTCTTCAACAGCAACAGCAGTAACAGCAACAATTGCAGCAGCAGCAGTAACAGCAAGCGTGATGGAAGTCAATCGAGAAGAGGCGGCCCGTTGCTTGCGTATAGCTCGAGCTCATTTGGCTCAGGGCAACCTGCAGTCAGCCGAGAAGTTTGCCAACAAGTCCAACAACATGTATGCATCAGACGAAGCCAAGTCGTTCCTGGCAGAGCTTAAACAAGACAGCAACTCCAGTAACACAGCGGCAAATGGCCATGCTCACACGTCAACAGGCTCGTCAACATCATCATCAACAGCATCAAGCCGACACAGTGGTGGCGGTGGTGGTGGTGGTGACAGCGATGATATTAGACAAAGAAGGCGAACTGCGGCATCATCATCAGCACCATCAAACGCTTCTACTGAAGATGAATCTGCCTCAAAGCAGCGCAATTACACAGATGAGCAAGTGGCTGCAGTAAAGCGGATTCGATCGTGTGGAACTGACTTTTACAAGGTATTGGGGCTGGAAAAGGATGCAGCGGAGAGTGACATTAAAAAGGCATATCGCAAATTAGCACTACAGTTTCATCCAGATAAGAATCAGGCACCTGGAGCCGATGAGGCCTTCAAGTTGATTGGTAGAGCCTTTGGAGTACTGAGTGATTCCAACAAGAGAGAGCATTACGATAGATTTGGCGCTGAGGATAGATTCTCGTCCGATGCTGCAGCTCCAAGTGGAAATGGATACACACAGTTTAGAACATATCAGGGCTACGATGGAGGCGCAGATGAGATTTCGCCAGAAGAATTGTTCAACATGTTCTTTGGAATGGGTGGAGCTGGTGCTAATATATTTGGCTCTGCATTTGGACCCAATGTCAGAGTCAGACATTTTGGCGGAGGTGGAAATGGTGCTCAGTTCTTCCATGCACCCCATCAGTTCAGACAGCAGCAGCAGCAGCATCATCATCATCATCAACAGCATGACAGACGCCGTCATAGAGGTAATGCATACACTCAGGGTGCGAGTGATGATGAGTCTGAGGAAGAACAAAGCTTCTTTGGCACACTTGTCCAGTTCCTGCCTCTGCTGCTATTAGTTGCATTCTCGCTCTTTTCCTCGATCTTTTCCTTCAGCAGTGCATCGGTGGAACCCACGTACTACTTTGAGCCGCGTGCCAAGTACAATGCATTGCGGCACACTCCTGTCCACAAAATGCGCTACTATGTCAACTCTGATGAGTTTGGCAGATTCAACGAGAGATATCCAACCAAAGTGCGTGGCTTCGAAGAGCAGGTTGAGGTTAGATATATGAATATATTGAGACAGAAATGCAAGAACGAAATGGATGAGAGAGCTGACCGAATCAACTATGCACAAGGGTGGACGGATTGGACAACAGATCATGACGCTTTGAAACAGGCGAGAAATATGAAACTGGCTCGGTGTGAAGAATTAAAAAAGTATAGCGGCAGATAGTCCTTCCTTTGTTGTTATGATTTAGTTGTCTAATTACTTCAACCTCGGCTTTTGTCTTTTGTTTTAATCAAATGTCTTTTACCCTTTATCTATTATCCTTTACCGTTTATTAAAAAGCAATGATCAATTTTCACCCATGATGCTAAAGAGTCTATAATTAGGATAGCTTGTTTAAATAGAAGAAGTTTACATCAGCCGCTTGTGAAGTGCACGTGATGACCTGCGACACTGCTACCTAGAAGATGTTCCTTTCCTTCGACTCCCCCCCTTTCTGCAACCATTCATCGAGTCATTTTTTGTTACAAAACAGTTGCTATAGAAGACAGAGAGTAGAGTCCCTGTTCCTCGCAACTGAAAGCGCTGCACTGTTCGCACTTTCAACTGCCTCTGTTTTGGCTCTTTGTTTGTTGACTCAAGAAGCAAAAAGAGAAAGAAAGAAAGAAAACACACACATATACATATGCACATGAGGAGGAGGAGAAGTTACGATACATTGCCAAGTGCTTGTCACATTGTTCATTTCTATGGTTGTAACTGCCCAGTCAATACAGGCTGTCCGTGTCCAGACTTTGCAGGCTACCACACCACTCCATGCCCGATTCATTACATTCCAATAGTGTTTGCAGGTCACAAAAGCTACAAGTGGATACTTTGACTCTGACACTCAACAACAGTGAGTTGGATTGGGAGTAATTGGGTGGTGGCTTATGTGACCTGCCATGGTAACACGCACGTGCGACGACGACAACACAAACTCATAGCAGACAACGAGGGACGTAGCATAGACGACACAGAGAAGGAAGTACAGTGTAATTCACAAAGCTTTTGTTCTGGTTTGAGTGTATGGGAGAGAGAGAGGGAGAGATGGTATGGATCATTCAATTGCGCCAGGGAGAGACTTGCAGACTGCCGAGTGGTTCGTGTGCGTTCTGTCTGACATGTTGGTCAATTCAGCTATTGCTGCCAAACTTGGCTATAAGATGCCATTCACTCCGTAAACCCTCGTAAACCCTTGCAAACCTTCGTAAACTCGCAAACTCTCGCAAACTCAACAAACTTCAACTGTCGTCCATTGTCCATCCTCTGTTCATTCTCTCCAGCTCTTACAAATAGAACAATTCCACTACACAAACAATGCACCAAGCTAACGATACTGCGCCAGTTGGCAGCCACGTTGAGTGGTTCGGCTGTGGCTGCCAATTCACAACCAAGTGCCATTGTATGAGATCCGCGGCTCTGTCAAACCGCTGCTGTCCAAAACACGGTTAATAGTTGCCCTCCCTCTTCCCATTTTATTCCTCTTCTTTTACATCAGAGGCAGCACTTCCTCATCCTTCTAAATCTGATATATACAGCCCTTAAAATTAATATGCAATTTCTCCATTGATAGACTTTATACTTTTAAATGAACCTCTTCTCAGTACCCACGTGGCTATCGTAATAGTGGTGACGTTCGGATAAACAATCGCCTGTTTGAGGCACCGAGTAGACCAGATTGCTGCGATGGTGACCATTGAATTGTATGACACAGTTCATTCGAAACATCAGTGGGACCACTACTGACTGGCACACCAGTGCGCAAATCCCACATCCACAGTTCGCTTCTCTCATCGCCAAGATCGCATGCAGCAGCCAGTGTCGTTCCACATGGTGACATATCAAACCCAAGATTCATCCTCTTGCCAACATTGCAGTAATCCATGTGCATTAATGGTGAATGATCAGCACGAATATCCCAAATCTGAATCTGATTCCTTAAGCTACCAACTGTCGATGTGGCCAGCATGTGTGTTCTTGGAATCGATTTAATGTTAACAATTGCTGCATTTCCTTTGCCATCGCTTTTGTTGGGCTTGCTGTTTGAATTATTCCACGGTTTGATGACTCTCGTGTTCAGCTGACTTCTTTCTCGCAGGTCAATCGTCAATGTCGATCCATTCCTTAACCCAGCCGCAATCATGCATTCTCCATTGCCAACCGTTTTAACATAATCGATACTCAGAGCATCCGACTGCGTTTTGGTGCTATGGAGCAGCCTTGTAATGGCTGGGTTCTCTCCATCAAAAACTGTGATTTTACCATCCATACCCACTGCAATCTGCCGGTGAGATGGCGATACCACTGATGAGTAGATACTGTTTGGGATTTCAAAGAATATCGACACATTTGGTGAATCCATCTCATCATTGTTATTATTGCTATTGACATTATCTCGGTTACGAATTATACTGCCGAATCCAAGCACTGCTGAACCGCTGGCAACACCGCGTACATTTCCATTATTCTGTTCAGCGGAGGAATGTGGATTGGAATGGCCAGTAATGTATATGAATCGCTGCCCGAATGGCAGAATTTGCGCGATTGAATGACCCGGAGGTCTAGCAATACCACTGTGAGCAATTGGTGTAATCATTGATGTCGTTTGTGTCTCGTCTTTGGAATGATCGAGTTCGATTGAGCAAACTTGGCCGTCATTTGTGCCAAACATCACCACAGAATCGCTACAGCTTGTTGATTGAGGGGGCATCAGCGTAGCTGCCGTGATGGACTGCTCCTCATTTGGCAGTGCATACTCGAGTGCAAGGTGGGCATTTCGTCTGCATCTTAAGGATTGAATGTCGGATGGACTTTGCTGCATCAACTGTGGATTTCGCCGTCTCGTTCTCACAACTGCATGAATGCTGCCTTGAAGCCTTCGATACTTGTTGTTGTTACTGCTGCTATTGCTGCTGTTGCTGCTATTGTTGCTATTGGCTATTCGATGATGTAGTTCAGCGATGCGTGCTGCCTTCGATGTGGCTTCTCGTCTTCTAATCTCGTGGACGTTTGTAGCGACTGATCTTCTTGGCTGTGTTTGCTGTGACTGACTTGTGGTCGACGGAGTAACAGAGGCAGAAGCTTCAGAGGCTGCTGCTGCTGCACCGGTTTGAACTCTAAAGTATCTCCTTCGTTCAGGGTCGTACACAAACCCTGGGATCATCTTGGCAGATCTTGCTGAATCTCGAGCAATAAAATGAATTGGGAAGAAATTAGCTCTCCCAACTGTGCTAACTCAACTTCAACTACGCTCTCAGTTTGAGACATCCATTCACACACATCAGCCTCACTGTCGAAACAGGTACTTGCTCACAGTTGACAGCAGGCTATGATCCATTCTGTGAATACCATTTGTGAAACGTAGCACCTTTCATTGACATGCAGGGTTGTCCGGAACATGTATTGTCACACAATCCACCGCGAGTATTGCTCAAAGGAACCAACCCTCTTTTTGCCAGTCAAGTTGTCGTCTCTCTGCTGCGTCCTCTCTTGTCCACACTTCTGGAACTTCACGCTAAAGCAAACTTCTTGTGACGACGACAACCTTTCTAACCATAACAATGAACGACCAAACATACTTCAGACTCTTCTACTTGCCAGGCGAACTGGTTGAGTATGTTAGCTTCTTCTTTTTTCCGCACGAGGCTCAGAAGCTCTTGACTGTGTCCTCTGCATTCCATGTCTTGTTTTCCAAGAGAGCGTGGTGGAGGCTTGACAGGAGAGTATTCGCTCTGCCGGAGCCAACACGTTCAATGGCAATAGCACGATATAGTAAATTGGTTCGTTTGATTAGTCTCGACGATGAAACATTATCTGCTATCAAATCAGTGGTCAGCAATGACGTTAGTATTTACAATGTCCTATCTGTATTTTCTTGTGTTACTATATTGGTTTTAGTCGATCGCCACAGCCTTGCATCAAATGGAATAGAGTTTAAAGATCTCATAGTGTGCTTTCCTAATTTGTTTAATCTTAACAGTGGAATAGAGGATGGCAATGAACATTATGATTTAGTTACTCAAGCGCTTGCTATAAACCATCGACAAAACCATTGTGGCATGAGACCATTGGAATTTTTAAGTTTAGTATGTTCCGGCAACCCTGATGATAAGATATGGACTCGATTGTCACAGTTCGTGCAAATGGTTATGTGGAGTCGTGAAATGAAAATTAGAATTCGCCCTATATTTAACACTCGTGTTCTCCCTTCTCAATCTGAACTACAGGCTTTGAGCAAGCATCTTACATGTGCCCCTAGTATAAAAACTCGCGAAGATGCTCAATTTTGCTATGCTGCTTTAAACCGTTCATTATTTTGGCGGCCTATTGACTTGTACAACTCGTGCTTTTATCCACATATTCGTTTGTTGTCAATACGGACTTGTTGCGTGAGTTCAGATACTTACAACTACTGTGACTTTACACCAGTCAACTACCCTTCTCTTCAAGGAATACATATCAAAGGATATGAATGTTGTAATATGGCATCAAACTCATATCCTCCAGCATGGAAAAAGGTGCTGCTGCAGAGTTGGCCGCATGTTGACGAGTTAACATTATCAATCAACATGACATTTGAGCAGTTAGTAGATATTTTGGAATACCACCATAAATTGACTTATTTGGGCATCTGGCTACAGCCAAAAATGTTAGATGAAAACAGCACATTTAACCTGGCATCAATTTTACCACTGCTTCCGAAGTTGCAAGATTTAGTCGTTATGAGTAAAAATAGAATGAGACTCGATTACACTCCGAGCTATGATGATAGTGATGTCTTGAATCAATCAAATATTAATTTTATTCGGCTCGATGACCTCGAGCTATCTTCCAGTATATACAA
Source organism: Ramicandelaber brevisporus (assembly GCA_025201865.1). Classification (NCBI taxonomy): domain Eukaryota; kingdom Fungi; phylum Kickxellomycota; order Ramicandelaberales; family Ramicandelaberaceae; genus Ramicandelaber; species Ramicandelaber brevisporus. Next base: position 8,347 of record MU602714.1, on the reverse strand, counting down.
GCTTTTGTATTCGTTGCCAAAACTTGATTCGATAAATATTCGGCGCTGCCAATTTTACTCAACTGGTATTGGTGAGGTCACAAACTCTGATTCTTTAATTGAGGATTCAAATAAAATTGACATGGTTGATAATGATGATGATCAAGAAGATGATGTTACCCTATATAAAGAGTGGATGTCAACTCTAAATATAATTTCAGCGAAGTCTTCATCTAACAATCCATGTAGTATCACACAATTTGATCTTATGATTAGTGTGGATGATTACGACTGGCCGCTAGATTTTACACTTGAGATGATAGCACTAATGCCTGAACTACGAACTCTTGCTTTCGCTGGAGAAACAGACGATATTCCAAAGGCTGTAAAAGGGCGATTCCCATTCATCGATATTAAGAAGAACTTTATTCTCAACACTTAAATCAATCGTG
>MU602713.1:39892-77062 GCA_025201865.1 Ramicandelaber brevisporus | reverse complement strand
CCCAACAGCGTGCAGACGGTGCACTGCTCGGTGGCGCCGCCCGGCGAGACGCTGTCGGGCACGTTTGTCGCCAACAACACGGCCGTCATGCAGGTGTTCCAGCGCTTCCAGGAGCAGTTCCACAAGATGTTCCACCGCAAAGCCTACCTGCACTGGTTCACCGACGAGGGCATGGACGAGATGGAGTTCACCGAGGCCGAGTCCAACCTGAACGACCTCATCGCCGAGTACCAGCAGTACCAGTCCGCCGACGCCGACATCGACTATGCTGACGATGATGACTATCCCGCTGAAGGTGAAGTTTACGAACAATGACAACTCATGATATGAAACGCTATTAGACTCCACCTAATCACTCTCTCTCATTTTTAGTTATTCTTCAGCGCTTTTAATATCCGACTATCCCGCTGAAGGTGAAGTTTACGAACAATGACAACTCATGATATGAAACGCTATTAGACTCCACCTAATCACTCTCTCTCATTTTTAGTTATTCTTCAGCGCTTTTAATATCAAATGTCTTCTCAGTCGTATGACACTGTTGGTAACAGTTTATCCTCCAGTCTGCTCTCTGTACCTGTTATATTTTTTTTTGTTTTTCAACCTCCACATCTGCACGATCCTTTCTTTTTTCAGAGCATCATTCTTGATGCTCTCTGACACGCCAGTTGTCGTCACAATCTCTCCCTCACCGCCACCCTCAGCTCCAGCTCCACCTGTTGATATGTCGCTGTCAACTTCAGCGGCCGCCGTGTCTGCGATTGGCACGAAACCTGAGCGGAAATCTACCACTCGCTCATTAAAACCACCGAAGCCGTCGCTATGGAACACGCCTGAATTCTACTTCTACTACGTTATCTTCTGCATTGTTGTTCCGTACATGTGCTACACTGCCTATGAGCTCGGCTCTACGTCCTATCCAGGTTACAAAGACTACGAAAAGCACTTGAGCGAAGGCTGGATGTTTGGCAAGGGCAGAAAGCTTGACAATAGCGACGCGCAGTATGCGAATTTCCGTGATCACATCCCGACATTGACCGCCGGCATGCTCATCTTTGTGATTACTTCGCGCGTTTTCACGACGTTCCTGTGCCCAAGCCCACCCTTGGCTAGCGCGTGGTATCCGGTGCTGTCGAGACTGCGGTTTAACTTGGCATTTTCGATTGTGGCACTGTATGTTGTGTTTGGAAACAGTTTGATTTTCATCCTGGGAATCGCCTTGTCAAACTATGTGTTAACTCTGTTACTGGCAAAGGTAACTGGACGGAGTAACATGCATCGTAGAGCTCCGTTGTCGTGGTGGAAGAGTGTGTCCGCACCACTGCTTACATGGGTGTTTAATCTCGGCATTATGTTTCTGAATGATCGCTACCATGGTTACAACTTTGAGCACATTAGCGAACATTTGGCTTTTCTAGAAAAGAATCGCGGATTGATGCACCGATGGTATGTCACATTCAACATTGTGGTGCTGCGCATGATTTCATACGCAATGGATTACTACTGGATGCTCGATTCTCAGTATGAACAGGCTCAGAAGAACCAGCAGACTGAACAAACAGAAGGAGGCTCTGCCGTTCACGTCGAAGTAGCACCACCACGGACTGAGAAGGAGCGCATCAGCAACTCTGTGGCTGTGTTTGACTACAATCTGGTTAACTATCTGGCGTATTTGTTGTATCTTCCATTGTATCTCGCCGGGCCGATTATCACATTTAACAACTTTGTTTCTCAGATGCGGTATCCAGTTGTTATCCCATTGGCAACTCGAGTTCGATATGGTATTCGCTTGGTCATGATTGTTCTACTGATGGAGTTTATGCAGCACACTCTCTATGTGGTTGCATTAAGTAAAGAAAAAGCATGGGGAGGAATGACTCCTTTCCAAATCAGTATGATTGGATTCTTCAATCTCAAGTTTATCTGGATGAAGCTGATGATTATCTGGAGATTTTTCAGATTCTGGGCCATGCTGGATGGAGTAGATACCACTGAGAACATGGTGCGCTGTATGAGCAACAATTACTCAGCCCAATCGTTTTGGCGCGACTGGCACTGCAGCTTCAATAAATGGCTGATTAGATATGTCTACATTCCAGTTGGTGGCAAACACAACCCAATTGTATCGATATTGCTCACATTTACATTTGTGGCGGTGTGGCACGATATCTCACTCAATTTATTAGCATGGGCTTGGCTGATTTGCTTGTTTTTGCTTCCTGAAGGAATTGCAACCTTTGTATTCAATCGGCCAAGATTCAATAAAAGGAGTGGATTTAGACACTTGTGTGCGGTGGGAGCTGTGTTTAATATATTCATGATGATGGTGGCCAACTTAGTTGGGTTTGCAGTTGGACTTGAGGGAATCAAAGAAATGCTGGAGCAAATCATGACTCTATCAGGTGCTACTTTTATTGCCACTACATTCTTTTGTCTATTTGTTGGTGCTCAATTAATGTTTGAAGTGCGTGAATCGGAATATAGAGTCAAATATCAAGAGCACATTAATAGCCAGAAGGATGAGAGAGCTAATGGCACTCAATTAGTCGACACCGCCGATGACACTTCGAATGAGCAAAAGACACGCTCATCTCGAGACCTCGAAGACATTCCCGCTACAACTACAACCACAACTGGTCGAGAGAGTAAGCGCTCACCCTCTCCTTAATTAACACTAGCATTTTAATTAGTTAGTTACCCAGTTAGTTAGTCAATTACTTAGTTAGTTTAAGTATTAAATATTAATATTAAAAATAATATATAATAATAACACTTAACCAAAAGTTTGTCTGGTACCGCCTGATCGCTTCTGTCTTGATATTCTCCAAGCAGCGGGGTTGTTGATAGGCTCAAGACGCTCTCGCTGTTTCCGCTTTGATAGTTTATCACCGTCAACCACTTTAAAGAATTTCGGACTAGCCTCAACTAACCACTTTGGATCTACAGCAGTGACCACATGCATATACTCTTTGGTTGTCATTACCAACTGATCGTAAACAACCCACTCTGCACTGCTTTTGTGGCTTGTTCTATTAAACAAGGATGAACCTGGGTGGATAAATACATCTGTTCCATCCAATAGTGTTTTGTATCCACCTTTAATAGTGTCTCTGTGGGCAGCTTTGCGGAATAAACCAGTACAAAGTGCACGCTGGACCAGCTGATAGTTTCTACCGCAGGATACAATCTTCAAACTGTATCGAGCCATTGTTTTCATCAACTGATCTCTCACTTCTTTGATTCGTTGCATTCTACGTGAGACTATAAAATTTTCATTGCACCATTGAGTTCCTCTATTCTGACTCACATTACTAATCCATGCCTCATACACTTTAAGGAGAGTCAGATGATCTCCTTCGGGCTGGTGGAACTTAGCCTTGCGAGCATCGGCCTGTGCTTGTTTGTCTTTTGGACGGAAGAATACAGACTGCTCGGAAGTCATTGCAACAATTGTTAATATCTCTTGACTGCATCCCAATTCAGTTGCGGATAATATCAGCATTCTAGACAAGGGTGGATCCAGTGGGAAATCCGCCATTTTACGTCCAAGTGATGTGATCAGTCCCTCCTCATCCAATGCTCCAAGTGCAAATAATTCTTGCAAAGCCATAACAAGAGTATCTTCATTTGGAGGATCCAGGAACCCAAAATTAGTAATGTCATGAACACCCATTGCTTTAAGTGTTAGCACAATTAATGACATGTTTTCACGCTGAATGGCAGGAGTCGATGTGGGCAGCATTTCATTAACAAAGGCAGACTCGGTGTATAATCTAAAGCATTTTCCAGGAGCAGTTCTACCCGCTCGTCCCATTCTCTGATTAGCCTGCGCTTGAGATATTGGAGCGACCTGCAAACTATCCATTCCAAGCTTGGGATCATATGCACTGATTTTGGCCACACCTGGATCAATCACATATATTATTCCATCGATGGTCACTGATGTTTCAGCAATGTTAGTCGCTATAACACATTTTCTACATCCAGCTGGAGTTGGTTCAAATATTCTGCTTTGGATATCTTGAGGCTGAGAGGAGTAGATTGGAATCACAATCAAGGGAGGAATGGCTGATCCCAGCTGCTTGATTCTATCATATAAAGTTGCACAGGCCAATTCAATCTCTTCCTGACCTGTTAAAAATAGTAGAATATCGCCCGATGGCTGGCTCAGATGAATTTGCATGACAGTGATCAAAGCCTCTTCGAAATAGTCTGCAACTGGCTCTCTCTTGTAATGTGCCTCAACTGGGAATGTCTTGCCTGGAATTCTTTCAATTGGACAGTTTCCATAAAACTCACTAAATCTATCTGCATCCAGTGTTGCACTAGTAATAATCAGCTTTAATTCGGGTCTCATTTTCAGTGTTTTTAATAATAACCCCATCAAGATATCAGTTGCAATTGATCTCTCATGAGCCTCATCAAATATCAGTACAGAGTAATTGGACAGTAGAGGATCATTCAAGCATTCTCTTAGCAACAAGCCATCTGTCAAGTATTTAATTCTGGTATTATTAGTAGTGTAATCATCAAATCTAACAGTGTATCCAACCAATTCACCTAGCTTAACATCCATTTCATCAGCCACTCTGTTGGCCACTGATATTGCTGCAACTCTTCTAGGCTGAGTACATCCGATTATCTTACCATATTTAGAGTATCCCTCTTCGTACAAGTACTGGGTTATTTGGGTTGTTTTACCTGATCCGGTTTCACCAATTAATATGATCACCTGGTTGCTGTTAATTGCATTCAATAATTCCACTTTCTTTTTGTAAATAGGCAGAGACATTCTTTGGTCATTTATTGATTTATTTGAGATATAACCAAACGATGTGTTCATGTACATTTCTCTTCTCCATTCAGGCTGGTTGCTTATTATTCCATTTCTGACTGCATTGACTATAGCCGCCTCTCTCTTCTCCATTGCAAACGTACGTTCGCCTGGCTCAGCCAATGGATCATGCCATGCTAATCCTACTGCGGACTCGGTCATTCCTTCCAACTCTTCCACTGCTGATTGTCTCTGTATCTCCAATCTGTCTCTCAGCGCCTGTGCTCCAGATACTGCTGCCTTATTCAATGGTCCCTCAGGTACCTTAACCAGTTTAACCGGCTCAATACTCTTTGTCAACAGCGGCGCAACTCTTCCACTGTCTCTAATGTTATTATGGGTGCTCTCCATAAACACCGGCACATCTTCTCTTACTTCCAAATCAATTCCAACTTCGCTGTATTCATCTGTATAGCCAACTTCATTATCCAGCTGCCTCAGCATATCTGCATCTCCTCCTTGATCATATTCATTGTAGCTGTCTTCTTCGTCTACATCTGCCGCCACCGCTGACAATGCACCTGCTCTCAATTGCTGCATTTCCCACATATCTGGCGAGGCTTCTCTTCTCCTCCTTCTCTTTGCAGATGGCTGTGCGAGCGAATGGTCTCTCATTAACTCAACAGACTGATTATTCACTGCTGAGCTGGCTAAACTTGCAGCTGCAGCTTCTTCCGCCTGCCACATCAATGCACGTTCACCCAGCTCGGGATCCAAATCTTCGCCCGTCTCTTGATCAATATTTCGCATGGTCACCAATGTCAAACTCTCGTTTACCAATATCACTTTGACATACACTGTTTGATCTACATGCAGGATTAGCTCGAGTTTTTGTGATTCTTGCCCAGAGTAGACCAAGTCTTTATGCAGCGTGCCGAGTGGATATCTACGCTGGCGCTGTCTAATCCCATACAGCTCAACTGTTGCATAATTGTCCTTTATTCTGATCACTTTTCCACGATAAATGTTGAACCGAATTGGCTCGTCATCGATCAATGTGGATTGTTGAGGCGGCAGAGGCTGTCTGCGGCGTGGTACATCAACTGATACTGGAGTTGGCATTGTATCAATCACAAAGTCATCGGGCATCTCATCAAACCGTGACCGCCGTTTTGGAACATCTGGATTGACCTCTGCCGTTGGTGCAATTGATCTGTTACTTGACCAATGCTGCGGCCGTCTGTCATCGAGCGTCCTATACAGCGCAGATAGTGCTTTTCGGTTCAGAGTCTCGACTGCATCTCCAAGCTGATCGACAAAGTTAGTCTCGGCCTCGCTCGTTTTGAACAGATGGACAACAAAGTCAACCACATCTTGATCAACAGACTCGCTGGCATTGTCGTACAAGATGGACTGTAACTCGTGGGTGGCTCGATCAGACAGCGTCTGCTCTTCAATCTTCTGCAGTAGCTCTGTTAAAGACTCATTCATTTTGAGTTTTTTGTTTTTGTTTTTGTTTTTGTTTTTGTTTTTTTGTTTGGTGTACTCAACATCCAGTCAAACCAACTACATTGTCTTTGAGTGTTAATGATGGTTTTCTTACAGGTAATGAGTTTATCCTTGCTGAGAAGACTGCCGAGAAACACTGACATGTAGCTTCCTTGCATCGATGGACTCAAGACATCACATCGTTAAACCACGCTCTATACTGTAGATAATTACTAAAATGGTCATTTTCATCCACAGTTGCAATTGATTGATAAAAATTGGAGAACATCAAAATGGATCTTTAGCTCAGTGGTAGAGCAATCGGCTGCAGTCCGATAGGTCACCGGTTCAAATCCGGTAGGGTCCTTCTCTTTTCCATCTTTCAACAAGTTCTGAATGGTTTGTTCGTTCTTTTACATGTTGATTCTATGATTAGAGTTGCACTATTCTGAGTAAATGGACCAATAGAGGCTCTAATGCGTGCTGTAAGCAATTATGCATAGTGTTAAAAGATTAATAAAGAGATAAGATGAATAATAAAAAAGAAAAAGGAACGTGGAGCTATAAATAATAAAAAAAGACGATGCTCACAGCGATATCCATACGATTGTGCACAACTGGCTAGCTGCATTGCACTACGAATTAATCAAAGGATGCCAAAAAAAACAGGATCATCAGGCAATGACATACTAAACGTGTTAAGATTGTGATAGCTGTTGTTAGTGTTATTGTTGATATTGCCAGCTAATGGATGCCATCTTCATCACTGGTACCATTCAACAATGATCTATCTAACTATTATCATCCTCCTCCTCTTCTTCATCTTCATCATCATCATCCTCCTCCTCATCATCATCATCATCATCATCATCGGAGTCGCTGTCGGAGTCGCTATCCTGCTGACTCGCCGAGTTATTTGAGTTGACGCTGCTGATGGGTTTGTTCAGTCGAGTAATGAGAAAATGCGAGTTTCTTACTGTCCCATAAAGTAATTGCAGCACGAGAGCAGGAACTGGCGATGGTTCTTCACACATATGCTTCCTGTAATAATGCTCATCACTAGCCTTTTTAGTGGAAAAACAACAATCACAATCAGGTGCAGCACATCCCCAACCTTTAACAATGTCCTGGTGATACTGTCGATATGGCCGGCTAATTGCTGATGCGAGAAGCTGATTGCTGGTGTGCTGATTTCCATTGGGATCGACACTTGCAGTCACTGCACTATTCGGTAGAGTTGAATTGTCAATCGATTTCTCACCATACCCATGCTTCTGCTGTAAATGAGTTAGCAGACATTCTGGTACCAACTTGCATTTGTGACAAATGAACGCTCCAGTGGTAGTGTGATAGCCACATCTAGTATCATTAATGTAAAACTCATCCACCTTTAAGTAAAACCGAGTTAATTGTCTCCTCTTGACAATTTGCTGCTGTTTCTGCTGCTGTTTCTGCTGATTGTCGTCCTCCGCATTATCAGGTTTCTGTGTAATCACTGTGTTATGGATTTTTCGAATATGCTCACGAACACCATTAATTACTTTGTATGTTGCGTTACAGTCTGGAACTGGACATGTCCATCGATCATCCGAAGACTGACGAGTAAGAGTGTAAGTGTTACCACGCACAGTAACCGTAGCATCAAGCTTGTGTTCGCGCTGATGCGCGCTAAGTGCTCGAGATGAGTTGAAGATGCGCTCGCAATTAGGATATCCACACTTCCACTGTAGCGTCTTATTGGATGCTTCTGTAGTCTCATTCTGATCGACATCGTCTCCATTTTCATTTTGAGCATTCAATCCATTATGACTGCAATCAAGCTTGTACTGGCTCACTCTGCCACCTCTAGTCATTACTACATTGCTTGGCTGGTCAATACGAGTAACGAGAAAGCACGGAGTGTGTATTTTTGATGAACTAAGGCACAACATCAATGCAGGAACTGTTAATATTTGTTCACCATGATGCACCATGTAATTGTGCTGATTTCTAGACCTTTTAGTGGAACAACAGTAACCGCAGTCGGATGTAACACACTGCCAACCTGGAACAAGATATGGATGCTGCTGCTGATATGGTTTACTGATTGCCGCTGCGAGATGTGGGTTATTGGTGTGCTGGTTAGTATTGGGGTTGACATTTGCATTTACTGCACTTTCTGGCAGAGTAGAGTTGTCAATCGATTTCTCATCATAATCATGTGACTGTTCCAAGTGTGTGAGAAGACATTCTGGTACCAATCGACATTCGTAGCAAATGAACACTCCTGTCTTAGTATGATATCCGCAGCGAGCTCCATTCACATAAAAGTCATCCACATCAGAGAGATGAAGTTTGTTCCGACCCCTGTGCTGTTGTTTCTGCTGCTGTTGCTGCTGCTGCTGCTGCTGCTGCTGCTGCTGCTGCTGCTGTTTCATCTTATAGCCATGATTTGCTCGTATATGATCACATAAAGAATTAACTGTTTTGCATGTATATGTGCAATCTGGAACTGGACATGGCCATCGATCATCTAGCGATTGCCGAGTCGGAATGAACGCTTCGCCAAGTATTTTGATCTTGGCTTGAAGCTTGTGCTCGTGCTCATGTCTTCTCCGATGGTCGACAAAAAGGAAACTGCGACCACATCCAGGATGCTCGCAGATCCACTTTCGCCCATTCCTGAGAGCTTCTGCGAGCTGATTCTGGTCGGCGTCTCCACTGTCATCATTTAAAGTAAGCTGCTTGAGCTCGATATCTACTGCTGAGAGACTGGGATCGAGCTTGACTTGCACGTCAACTTCTGCTGCTGCTGCTGCTGTTGACCCCGTCTTGATCACCACGGTCGACATAGCTGGCTGGCTGGCTGGCTGACTGCTGGGTAGATCAGCCGTTCCGCTCTGTTGTTGTTGTTGTTATCAGCGGTCGTGGTTAATATTCAGTCGAATTGCTGTGAGAAGCAGAGAGAGAAAACCACTTTGTGAGTGATTTCGTTGTATACTACTCTTTGTCCAAAACAGCAAACGAGTTACAAGCTTTTTTCTTTCATCAGCCAACTATGGCACCGTCGCTGATCGGTGTCATCTTCGCGTCGCTCCACGACGTGATGGACCACATACTCTTCCACTATCCCAACGCAGATTCCCCAGCCAGCTTCTTGGACGACAACAACCATCCATCGCCTTTTCCAGATACGTGTCGATTCTGCAGTGGCACGCCTTCGTCGAGTTGTTTACGATGCGATTTCCGATATCAGCGTGGTATATTTACACCAGGTGACTTGATGATGCGCATAACGCCGCGCGAGGATGTTCTGCGCAATCATCGGTATGAGTTATCGCTGGCAGGCGTCACGTTCCTGAGTCATCCATTAGCTATCAAGCAAGAGTTATCAATGCTTGATGAAAGTCGCAGTAGTGAGCATGAGAAGGAACACGGCCGTCGTGGTACTAGTGATTTGGGAGGCGGCGATGGAACCAGTGGCGGTAATGATGGACAACAGGCTCAGGCTGGCGATGGTTCAGAAGCAGTCGCTGGTCCAGGTGCGAGCCGGGTTGTGCCAGCGAGTCGGGCAAGCTCAGGTGGTCAGATGCAGCCGTCAAGTGAAGATAGCGCGGACCAAAATAAATGGAAGATTACACAATTAGCTGACTATATGAAGGATAAAGCACAAGAAGAACTGAAACAGCAGCAACAACAACACAAACATCAACAACAACAGCAGCAACAGCAATATGCGCCAGCAAGCCACAGTAGCGGCAGCGGTCGTTCTTCATTTGCTACCAGTACAATGGCCTCAGCCATTGGATCAGCTACAATCAAACAAGGTCAGCAAAGTGCACATCATGCTCGTCAGTTCAGCAATGCGCTTCCAGCTCTCTCAGTCATTGGCACGTCCACAGCGTTGGATGGTCGCGCGTCTCATGTATCTGGTAAGAAGACCATCCCCGCCACACTGCCGAACTCTCCTGGACCTCAGAACAATGAACAGCGGTCGCAGGTGTCGTCCTCGGCCCGATTTGGCAGTGCGCCGCCGTCAGCTTCACTTGGCCGCAAGCACTCGAATGATATACTTGGGTCGCAGCAGAGCAGTCCTGCCCACAAACAACAGCCAAAGGATATTGGCCCAGCACCCAGCGGCTTGGGCATTTCGTGTAACCCAGCTGGGAATGAGTTTGCCAACAAGGCCGTCGATAATGTTCCGCAGTCAGCCCCAGCTCAACCATCAATCCGTATCGATATACCAAAGAACATGCACCAAGAAGCATCGGTGCACGATCAACAGTCGCCACAGCAACAGAATCAACAGCAACAACAACAACAGCAGCAGCAGCAGCAGCAGAAACAGCAACCTGAGCCACAGACACATGCTCGAACATGGCTGCGTCCAATGGGTGTGCGTAAAGAGAAGGACCTTGTTGCATCGGAAGTTGAGAGTATGCCGCTGCACGTCTATGGTCCAAATCGTGATATGCCCTCTATTAACTCACCAGAATCACCACAATCAAGTCTTCAGTATCTCACCGAGGCCAGTGCAGCAGTAGCAGCAGTAGCAGCAGCAGACGGTGACAGTGCAGCTACAGCTACAGCTACAGCTACAGAAGCAGCTACAGCTACGGCAACGGCAACGGCTACAGTTACGGCTATAGCCACAGAAGCAGCTGCCTCCAAGCCAGATACAGCTACTGCCCCGCCGCATGCACTCCAGAATGCAAAGTCACAACCACACGGAAGTCAAGCTATTTCAAACAAGAGCGATGCATGGACGGTAACCTATGGATTCCACATTGTTTTTGTCATTGAGGAACAGTCGCCAGTCTGTTTACGATGTGTATCAGCAACTGCAGCCAACGCCACTCATCTTGGTGGCGATCTGGGCAACAGCCAGTGTCGCTGCACTCCGATTCAGCTTGGTCTATCTGGCGTGTCATTGATGCGCACACCATATGAGCAGCTTGGTGAGTGGATTGATCGCCTCTACGAGTATGTTGTGTTTCGACTCACCAAGGCGTACGCCACTGTTTCAGCGGGTCCAAGCCAAGTACTGCAGCGCGAGGCAGCTGCTCTCAAAGAGTGGGGTAAAAAGCAGAGCGAGGACCATAAATACCCTGCCAAGCTTCTGTATACAGAGCAATCACCGCTGTATTCTAATCAGGACACAGGTTCCACGTCAGAGTCCTCAACGGCCAGCCCAACTAATGCCGAGGTCCTTGAGCTGCAGCCCTCACTATCCTCTGAGCTACGCCGCATGTCGACATTGTATCGAAACATTGAAGCTGTCTACAAGGCTGTCACGACTGGCACAATTTGTCATTTGCTCATCGATGCGCGTATCCGCTTATCGCTTGGAATGCCGACTGTTTTGACTCGGCCACGTGAGCGTCTCAAGGGCGTACGGGACCATCGTTACGAGGATCGGCTGGACCGGGCTGGCCGCAAGTCATCTGCGCATTCTCACCATCGCCGACATCGCCATCATGATGGAAATGGTGATCGCAATGGCCCAGAATCGCGGCCATTCACACAGTTTGGATCGATGTACGCCACTCCACAGCGCGGGTCGGTGCCACATATTGGCCAGAATGCGCCTACTCCCGCGCAGTCGGCCGCACCTGAGGGCAAGATTCGACTGCAGACTCAGCGCGATCGCTCTGTATACTGGAACACAAATGGCAGCAGCATGATTTGTCGGTACATGGCTGTGGACGAGCGTCGCTCTGTGCTTCTTCTCAAGGATGCAGCATTCATCATCAGTAGTCTGCCGCCAGATTCGTCTCCAATGCTCATTGATTTTGTTCGTTTGTGTGATCCAGCGCTGAGTCTTGTGCAAATTCAGACCCAAATGAACTGCTCCATGAGCCACTTGTTCCGTATGGCCGCACATTTGATTGAATGGGGCTTTGCTGTGATGGTTGACAAGGCTCGGCTGGATGGCGCGTACATGCTGGACCCAGCTGCTCCGTGGACACGCCGCGCAGATATTGAGAGACAGTTCACCGACAAGTTCCCCAATGTGTCGTTCCCGAGATTGATGGAGGCTCTCAGTTTGCCCAAGTCGTTCAGTTCGATTGAGCTGAAGAGAGTGCACTCTAACCAGCCATTCTTCCCAGCGCTTCAGCGTATGGTGGACGAACATCTGCGTCGCCGTCGACTCCAGCACAATGCGGATTCTCCGTCATTGACGTTGGCATCGACTACCTCTGCCGCCATCCTTGGTCTCTCTCCAGAATGGCCCTTACGGTACACGCCACATGGCTGGATTCTCATCTTCTTGCTGCGCTATGGTCTTATCATTCCGATTCAATCTCGCATTGCACTTCCGGTTCCAGTTCCACTCAAGCACGGCTTCGACACTGCTAGTTTAGTTCGTACTTATCGCAAGCAAATGTTCCCGCTGTACTTGGAGTATTACAAGAAACGGCAGGAGATGTACGAACAGTCGCCAATCAGTACACTAGATTCCGCGCGCGACAGCACATTATCGACATCAGCTTCACTATTTACACAAGGTAATGGTAGCGGTAGTGGCGGTGGCAATGGCGGTGGCAGCGAAGATGGTCAAGTGGAGACATATAGCCAATACAGTGAAAGTGAGTACATTTCAACAGCAGCAACATCGCCTCGTACAGCCAGCGCAGTCGAGACGGAGCTTAGCTTTGAACAAGAGCCAGACACGTCAAATCCAGCGTCAATGGCAGCCTCTATGATTTCAGAATCAACTGCCACAACTGCAGCCACAGTAATTCCAGGCGAGCCATTCAGTGAGCTTGGTCACGAGTACGACATTGTGTCTGAAGATGAGGATGAGGATGAGGATGAGGATGAAGATGATGAAGGCGAAGATGAAGATGAGGAGGACGAGGCACTGACAGAATCACATTATGACACCAGCTTCACAGGCAGCTACAGTTCAGGCGAAGAGTACGATATCACTGATGTGACGAGTAGTTTTTATGAGAGTGAGTACGACGAGAGCAGCAATGTCAGTTTCGTCAGCGAAACACCTCCAAGCTCACGCAGCTCCAGCTATCTCACACAGCGAATCAAGCAGGCAATGGTGCAGCGCATGACAATCCACATCCAACGGCGTGTATTCCGTGAAATGACGTTTGTGCAGCCAGTGTCTGAAGCCATTCATTCGACCCGCACGGAAAACAAGTTTGTGGACAATATGGTGGCTTCTCGTGCCAAGGATATCGATGCACCGACAATGAAGATGCTGCGCAAATATCTCACTGGCAGATACCACTTGCAGGAGATTGCTGAGCGCACAGGACGAAGCATTGAGGAGATTATAGACTTTATGAGAGCTGGATTCCGTGGCTACGAGGTTACTCTTACTCACCCATAATAGCCCTTCTTTAACTTCTAACACCTCCCTCCTTTTGAAGCCTTGCCTGTACTTTTCCCTATCTGCCCTGCTGTGTGGCTTTGCTTTCGCGAATGCTGCATGTCCACAGAATCTGTGGACAATTCACATCCCATTGTGATTTGTTTGCACAACACAATACAGCACAATACAGCACAATACAGCACAACACAATAAAGTACAACACCAGATGGCCACGACTCAACCAGACGCAAAGGCACAAAAGTACGATCGCCAGCTTCGTCTGTGGGCAGCGAGCGGTCAAGCGGCTCTCGAGAACGCGCACGTTTGCCTGCTGAACGGCACCACAACCGGCACAGAGGCTCTCAAGAATCTTGTCCTGCCAGGCATTGGTCGCTTCACTGTGATTGACGGCAACAAGGTCACTGCTGATGACCTTGGCAGCAACTTCTTTGTTGATGAGTCGTACGTTGGTGCGTCGCGCGCTGCTGCTGTCACAGCTCTTCTCGCAGAGCTTAACGAAGATACCGCGGGCGACTATATCGCGCGCGACCCGATTGATTTGTTGCTGAGCAGCAGTGACGAGGAGCTGCGGACGGTGTTCAGCAAGTTTACAGTGGTCATTGCTGCCAATGTATACAATGATCAGGCACTGGTGAAGCTGGGCAAGCTGTGTTACAACGAGCTGCGCATTCCGCTGGTTGTTGTGACCACCTGTGGCTTTGCGGGAGCTGTGCGCTTGTCCGTTCCTGAGCATTTCATTGTGGAGACTCATGCCGAAAGCAATGTCGACTTGCGCGTTCGCTCGCCATTCCCTGCACTGAAGCAGTTCATCGATGCTCAGGACATGGATAACCAGACCAGCGAGGCTTATGCGCACACTCCATGGGTGGCTATCCTGAACAAGGCCCTCGAGCAATGGCGCGCGACCACCACCAGCGGCAAGCTGCTCCCCACAACATTTGCCGAGAAGAAGCAGGTTCGTGAGTTGATCAACAAGTTCCGTCGCTCC
The DNA here is from genome assembly GCA_025201865.1 of Ramicandelaber brevisporus. Taxonomy (NCBI): domain Eukaryota; kingdom Fungi; phylum Kickxellomycota; order Ramicandelaberales; family Ramicandelaberaceae; genus Ramicandelaber; species Ramicandelaber brevisporus. Next base: position 62,479 of record MU602713.1, on the reverse strand, counting down.
GGTACTGACGACGAGAACATCGACCAGGCGTTCGCCAAGGTGTTGATTGTGCTGGATGAGCGTCTCGAAATGCCAGACTTTGCGCGTACTCTTCTGGAAGACCCGGCGGCTGTTAACCTTGCCGCGACGAATCCATCTGGTTTCTGGGTTATCGTGCGTGCAGTGCGTGACTTTGTGGCAAACGAGGGCGACGGTCGCTTGCCACTTTCTGGCCAAGTTCCAGATATGAAGGCAGACACGAAGCGCTATGTTGAGCTGCAGGCCATCTACCGTAACAAGGCCAAGGAAGACATTGCTGCCATCACCAAGCGCGTCCATGCTCTATTGGCTGAGCGCAATCTGCCTTCCAGCTACGTGTCCGATGAAGAGATTGCAACCTTCTGCAAGAATGCTTATTCCGCCTGTGTTCTGCGCACTTCTTCCGCTGCCAACGAGTACTCGTTCGATACGACTGCGACCACTGCCACTCAGTCCATCCTTGACGATGAGGACAAGCGGGACATGTTCGCTTACTATGCATCTCTGAGAGCTGTAAACCAGTTCATTCAACAGCACGGTCATTTCCCAGGCGAGAAGCGTGCGGCCGACGAAACCAGCGAAGATGATCACGAATCCGAGGCAGCCGCTCTGCATAAGGTTGCCGTTGCCCAGGTTGCTGCCTCCACTGGCGCCAACGCTGGCAGCGTTGAATCATCCATCTCATCTGAGCCTGCACAGGAGATTGCTCGCTGTGGAGGCATCCAGCTCCATCCGACGTGCGCCATGATTGGAGGCATTGTTGCCCAGGAAGCCACGAAGCTCATCACGAACCAGTACCTGACTGTCGATAACCTGTACGTCTTCGATGGTGCCAAGATGCGCTCGGCTGTCCTGAGGCTTTAGAGGAGGAGACAATAAAGATTGAAAGAAAAATTATATAAGATTAAATTGATTTGATTGGTTGAATTCTCTCTGTCGTTTTGGAACTCTGGATCTCTCCGATGTGCTGGCGTTTCTGTGGAGCTCTCTCTGGCTCTGCAACACGACCAACCTTTTTTTGTTCAATCTTTATCCTGGGCGACTTGAGACGAGACACACACACACACACACACCATCAGCGCGATCGACCAGCTTGCCTGCCTGCCTGCCACCAGCTACTCGTTTAACAATGGTATGATTCAGATCTCCAGCTTGAAGCGATACGAACCGGCGTTTAGCGATGCGAAGCTGCTCTGTGATATGTAACGCTTTCCTCTTCTTTCCTCACCCAGATCTGGTTCGTCTGGTTCGTCTGACTCGTTTGCTGACGACAACCTCGGTGTACGTGTTCATGAGATAGCTGCTTTTAACTGACATTGCCACTTCTGCTTCCACTACTTGTGCTCGATAATGATGACATTGACGACGATGCTAAACAGTCTGACTCCAACACCTCTGCCACTTCCACCTCCGTTCCCGAGGCACTCAAGAACCTCCGCAGCCGCAAGGACCGGACAACGCGCTCTGGCTCTTCCGAGAAGGAATCCAGCGGCCGCAAGACTGCCTCCACTTCCACCATGATGCGCCTGTACTCTGATGACTCCCCTGGCTTGATGGTCGACCCAGTTGTCGTCCTTGTCATGAGCCTCGTCTTCATTGGATCTGTCTTTGTTCTGCACATCTGGGGCCGTCTCACCCGCGGTTAAGAGAAAGAAACCTCAACTACTAACCATCCTTTTATTTAAAACCCAAACCCAAACCCTAAAACCAAAAGGCAACAGAAACAACGGATGGCGTCTGTTTTTATATTTAATGTACTCGAATCACTTCAGCTAACGCAGCCATTAAGATCGCCAGATTAGAATATACACACACCCTAATCACTGGACGACAGCAGACGGCTTAGAAAAATAAATTAAGGAGACTAGGTGCCGCGTGTCAGCTTCGCATATGCCACCGGCCCACGGAATTATTTCCACCTCCTTTCTAGAGCGCGTGTCAAGAAGTTCGTGTTGTCTGTGATGGATAGACACTACAACCTCCCTTTATTGCGCACATGACGTCTGTTCCATTCTGCCCTCTGTCCTTTGCCCTTTGCTCTCTCTTTTTCACTTTTTGCTCTTCATCACTTTTTCTTGTTTTTTTTTTCTCTTCTGATACCAATCTCACCAGCACACATACGCATACAAGCACCTTCTTTTTCTACTATTCTTTAACTCATAGAGGCTTGTTTTACACTATCATCATCATCATCATCAGTATCTTTCTCATCTTCTTCATCAATAGTTTTACTTTTGTATCATACTACTTGCTGCTGAACTTGCTGATAGCTCTTCCGTGGTACACTCTCACTAACTTATCCAATGTCATCATCAAATTCATCATCAAATTCATCATCATCATCACTGATGTCTCCGTTTGCGCTACGGGTCGTCTTCTGTGCTATGGCGCTTTCACTTGCTCTCGGTGCGCTCGATACCACAATCGTCGCCACAATCCAACCAGTCATTCTCGGCGAGATGCACGAGTTCCACAACCTCACTCTACCCTCCATCGTTTACATGCTCGCCTCCACAGTGACCCAGCCAATCAGCGGCAAACTCTCTGACATTTTTGGCCGCAAAACTGTTTTCATCGTTACACTCGCGCTATTCCTGATTGGCTCCGCATTGTGCGGTGCTGCGAGATCATTTGGAATGTTTGTCGCTGCAAGAACAATCCAAGGCTTTGGAGGCGGACTGTATGCATTAGTGACTATACTGTTGGCAGATTTGTGTGATACTAGAGAAAAGATGGGGCTGCATCTAGGGATCATGGGTGCAGTGTTTGCAATCATGACGGCCATGGGGCCGATGCTTGGTGGAGTGTTTGTGGATCAATTGTCATGGAGAATTGCGTTTTATATTAATTTGCCGTTTGGAATCATGTCGTTGATGGCGATTGCAATGTTTTTGCGCACAAAATCAGTCTCTTCATCGTCGGCTGAATGTGATATTGAAGGTAAAACAGCTGACCAGCAACAGCAACAGCAACAGCAACAGCAACAACAGCAACAGCAACAACAACAACTGCTACATCAACAAGAATCAATGAGCAGCAAACTGGCACGCATCGACTATCTTGGCATCTTCCTATTTTCATGCTCCACAGTGTGCATTCTGCTGGCAACAACCTGGGGTGGCATCGATTATCCCTGGACTCACCGTGTAATCATCACTCTTTACTGTGTAGGTGCGGTTGGCTTGACCCTCTTTGGTCTTGTTGAGGTCTACGTTGCCAAGGACCCGCTTCTTCCGCCACGCATCTTCAGAGTGCGCAACATTGCCGTCATGATTGTGATGAACTTTAGCGCTGGTGTGGCATCCTACGGCATCATTGAGTACATTCCAGCATACTGGTCGCTGGTACGCGGCTACACTTCCACTCAATCTGGTGTTCAACTCTTGCCGTTTATGCTTGCAATGGCAGTGGCTGCCGTGGTGTGCGGATATCTAGTCAGTGCAGATCGGTTCAAAATTAGCCGGGCCGTCATCATCACCGGCATTGTCGTTCTCATTGGTGGGCTGGCTGCACTAAAAGTCCTCGAACGGCCAGCTCTATCCATTGCAATCCACACTGTCATTCTATTGGCAGCTGGCCTCGGCACTGGAGCATGCGTCCCTACAACCGTTACAATCACCCAGGCCGCAGTCTCCGAGGCTGACGTTGCCGTTGCCACCACATTCATCAACTTTGCACGTGTCACTGGCGGCATCTTTGGTCTTGCTATCCAGAACACCATTGTGTTCAACCGCATTCGAGGTGACATTGGAGACTCGAGCCATGCTATGCTTCTCAAGGCTGTACTGGCTGGAGGCGACATGCTCAAGTGGCTGCCTGAGCATCACCAGCAAATACTGCGCGAGTCGTTTGCAAGGGCACTTGGCGCTGCATTTTTCTGGACGGCGCCACTGGCACTCGTTGGATTGCTGGCATGCTTCTTCTTGCAACCGGTTGATGCAGCAGCTCGTGAGAATACCGGCGAGATTACGAACGAGTACAAGAAGCCGGGTGCTATGCTTGGTCTGGCATCATCGACATCTCGCAGTTCGCTGTCGTCTGGCTCCGGCACAACACTCGTTTCGACTGTGTCGCTTGATGGATCACCCAACGTTGGCTGTGGAGTTGATAAAACACCAGCATCACTGCTTGGCGCAAGCACTCCATCACTGGCCAGTGCTGACCCTGAGCTGCAGCTGCAGCTTCAACGTCACCAGCAAAAATATGGACGATTCGAGTCAGAAGTCTTCCGTATTCCCATACTCCCACAAAGTATCACTCAGCAGCAGGCACTCACCGGCAGCAGCGGTGGTATCTCTAACAGCATGATGTCAAATTGGCCAATTGCTCGGTCTCAGCCGCGCAGACCGAGGTCCACATCGCATGGCCATCCCATTTTCGATCCACCGTCTGCTGAATTCACCGACTCCGACGATGGCAGCAGGATACAGGCCATCAGAGAAGCCAGCAAAGCCATGTCTACACTATAACCTTTTTTCTTCAATAAAACAAAACACCACAAAGAAGCTACACAAAAACATCTTTTAAAACACTATACAGAAACATCCTTTGAGTGTTTAGTACTTTGCCTTTCTTCCAGTGGTGTTCACAATAGTCTTGTCGCCCTTCTTTCCAGGCAAAATGAGCAGAGTGTCACCCTTAAGACTCTTATCGGTGATGCATCTCATAATGGCATCGATCACAGAGGAGATCTGGATGAGTCCGTTCTGAGTAACGAATTCTGCGTACGCTGAGTCCTTCTCCATTTCGTCACGCAGCAGTTGAGTGTCTGCAAAGTTTGGCGCAACCGCATTTACATGAATATCATGGCGGTCTGCAAACGGTGCCAAGCTAGATGTCAAGGCCACGACGCCGGCCTTTGTAACGCCATAGGTTGGGTGGAAAGAGAGCGGAAAGAATGCCATTGAACTGGCCACGTTAATCACAGTGCCCGGCTTGTCGTGTTTCAGGAAGTATGAGATTGCAATACGCGTTCCATCAACAACGGCGGTAAGGTTGATGTCGAGCATCTTGCGCCAGCTTCCCTTTGGGTTTTCTTCATCAAACAAGTTAACGCCGTAGCCGACACCTGCATTGTTCACCCACACGTCCATGCCACCAAACTCGGCAACAGCAGCACTGAGCAAAGCCTGGAGCTCGTTGGTTTTCGTGACGTCGCATGAACGGAACGTAGCGACCTTGGCGCGGTTTGTCAAGTTGAGATGATCAGCGAGACGCTGGCCGTCCTTGATGTTGATATCGCCCAGAACAACTTTGGCACCGGCGGACACGAGATGCTCGGTGAGTGCTTGGCCGAAACCAGCGGCGGCACCGGTAACAACGACGACTTTGCCACGAATATCACTCATGAGGATGATACAATGTGAAATAATGAAGAAAGAAAAATAATGAAGAAAAAAGTCGGAGAGAAGTAGATGAGACGAGCTAACCTTCCGTGTGCACAAGACACAGCGCAAAGTGCTACCATTCGCTACTTTAGTACGCTCTTTTCCCTATTCCTTTTCTGCTTCGGTAGCAAGGCCTGTGCATGCAATGTTTGTTGATATCGTCCGAAGATTGCACGTGACGATCGCTTTAAAACAATTGGTTTGATTTCCTTTGTTTAATAGAAAGGGAAAGGAGAATGTCAATCTGGGTCACTTCACAAATTAAGTGAATTGCATCACATCACTGTAATGTGAAGCACAACAAAATGCACAAAATGTGTGTGTGAGTGTGTGCGTGTGAGCGTGCATTGGTAGTCGTATATCTTTCCCAGTCATTGTCTTTCTCTGTACTCTTCTATCACCCCCTCGTACTGTGCTCTTTCCACCTTCCTCTTTCTGCTTTGTTGCTTTTCTGCTCTTTTATCCTTTTGTTTTGTTACTATCTTTCTACTGCCTCTTTCTTTTTCCCTCTCGTTCTTATTGTTCTTCTCTCGTTCTTCTTTCTTCATTCGAGCGGATGTCAGCTGTGATTGTAGACGGTGCTGCGATTGCCAAATCCATTCGTGCTCAGCTCAAAGCCGAAGTCGAAGAGTATCGAAGGACTTACAGCCATAGCTTCAATCCAAAGCTTGTCATTGTCGTCGTTGGGGACCGCGCCGATTCCAAAGCTTACATTGAAATCAAACGCCGAGCGTGCAAGGAAATTGGAATCGAGTTGGTAGTTCATCATTTTGAGGAGTGCATATCGCAAACCGAGTTGATTGCAAATGTACGGCGACTGTGTGCCAGTCCAGATGCACCGACTGTGATGATACAGTACCCGCTTCCTGATCACATTAGCCGTGCTGAGGTAGCGAGTGCTGTGGAGCCGGTGAAGGACATGGACGGATTTCATGCGAGAAACATTGGCATGCTGACTAAGCGTGGAAAGAATCCGCTGTTCATGCCATGTCCGTCTGGTGCAGTGATGGAGATATTGGCGAGGTATAATGTGCAGATAGCTGGCAGGCAGGCGGTTGTTATCGGACGCAGCGACATTGCCGGCACGCCAACCGCTATCATACTCGCGAGAATGGACGCCACAGTTACTCTATGCCACTCAGAAACACCGAGCTCGATTTTGTTAGAGGTTTTGAACCAGGCGGACATCGTTGTGGTGGCGATTGGCAAGCCGGAGTATATTCGAGGCGAGTGGCTCAAATCTGGTGCGGTCGTTATTGATGTCGGTATGAACTGGATGGCCGACGATAATAGAAAATGTGGATGGAAGGTTGCTGGCGATGTGCATTATGATTCGGCTAGAAGAGTTGCTTCACTGCTGAGCACCGTGCCTGGCGGTGTTGGGCCGGTGACAATGGCTATGATCATGTCAAACACAGTTCTTGCAGCGAAGCGACAAGTCGAAGAACCTGAAGATACGGCCAGTCTAGTCGAGCCGAATTGGTCACAAGTGTCGAAACAGAGTCACTTCGACATTGACAAGCTCAAATTACCTGTCCTTTGTCATTCATAAACTCACTTTTGGAATAAATTAATGTTATCTCGATGCACTTCTTACTGTCAACATGCAACAAAATAGAACTTGTTGAAAGATACAAAAGAACGAAAGGATGGTTGAAAAGAGAAGGACCCTACCGGATTTGAACCGGTGACCTATCGGACTGCAGCCGATTGCTCTACCACTGAGCTAAAGATCCTTTTGGGTGTTCTTCAGTTTTTATCAATTAGTAACAATAGAGAATACTTGATAACTCATCATTCTCTACTATACACTTTTGACTCTGAGTTCTGAGTGCATACCATTGTTCATACTATAAGCAGACAAGTGTCACATGCTGTAGCAGCAGCTGTAACAGCTGCTGTACTTGCATCTTACTGCATTTTGTGCCATTTTTAGGTTCCTTATCGATAAACGTCACACAGAATTCTCTCCGCACTGGATTCGTCAATGCCAGACGACCATGTGGATCGATGCCGGTCAGCTCACAAGTTCCTCTCGTTCCACTCACAATTCCATTCCGTGCGCGGGGGTTGCTCTGCTCTTGTGCTTCGCTCATCTGTTCCTCGAATCTCGTTTTATTTTTCTGCCTCCAGTGTCCGCTGACAAGGCTATGTTGCTGTTGACGGTGAGAGCTGTTGTCAGAACCGCCCTCCTCATTGGCCTGATTGCTTGTGATGCATCAGTCGGCGCAGTTCGTTTGTCGGTTACTTTGACGAGCATTCTTGCAAACGGCACGGAACATAGCATTGCGTCGTCAGAGGTGAGCCGCATGGCCATTGCTGCCAGCAGCCGCCGCAACTCGTCCATCGTCTTTGACGTAGTCTCACCAGCCAATGGTCCACGAGCTTCTGACCCAGTCCCGCAAGGGTGTGTTGCTGCAGTCGACGTTACTCACCTAGAAAACACACGAGCGAGCGTGCAGTATTTGCTTCAGGAGTACGATGTGGTGATACTGTACCACGACAGCGAGCAGCCGGCAACCGGAACCCCTGCTTCTCCATCGGCATTCATCGACATGTTTCGTTACACAGTTGACAGCGCTCCGCAGCCTCCACAAACCCCCGATCGAGGCGTGTCTTCAAACACTACACAGCAACCGTTTGATCGACCAGGTTTAGATCCGGCCGATTCAATGTCCAGACAACTGTTCGAGATTGCATACCTGCCACCGAAGGCATACACTGTCGTTGATGCCATCATTGTTGAGCGGACCCTTGGCCGCACTCTCTCAACACTGCTTGCATCTCCAGGCATTCGCAAACTTAGGCTAACTTACAGCGGTGCTGATGTCGAAGGTATGCTACCAAATGGTACAACAGAGTCGATTGACAGAAGCCAGCAACAACGCTGGATTGGTGGCAGTGAAGACTATTTGATTCTCATGCGGCCCATCTTTTGTGTGTTCTTTGGTTTACTGTTTGCACTTGCGGCGCACCATCACTATCAAGAACACCGAGATTATAATGCAGCACACGATGAGATGAGAAGGATGGGGCGGCGTCCAAGGCATGCACTATTGGGAAAGAAGCCGCCAACTGTTGAGAAGCCGGCGGATATGTTCAAGGCATTCGTCGTAACGCTCGAAATGATTACCGAAATGAAACGCCGATCCAGGATAGCACTGCCAGCCAACGAAGGGACTGGACTTGACGAGAAAATACACCAAAGAGAACGGGAGTCGTCTCGGCTAGATGAGATTGCCATCGAAACATCCAATATGGAAGGCATTGAAGATAAGAGAAATGTCAAGGAGGGGGAGGACGGCGACAAAGACGAAGATGAGGAGGAAGTGGAAGAGGAGGAGTTTGTGTGTACAATTTGCCTTGAAGATTTCCAGGTTGGCGATGTGGCACGATCTCTTCCATGCAGACACATTTTCCATGGCGACTGTATCGATCCATGGCTAAAGAACCACTCTGTGCGCTGTCCGTGCTGCAACACAGACGTCCGCAAATAGTTATATTAACAATTAGAACAACTAAAAGTACATATCGGTATAAAAATAGTCGCTCGTACGTGTTAAATTGAGATTCTAAATGACCCATCGCCTCCTTGCTTACAACTCCTTCGAACAATCACGTACACAACCACTATACCGGAGATCCTCAATTCGTCTCCAGGAAAGCAAAAACAACACGCGAACATTATTCAAAAGAAAAAAAGAGAGAAAGAGAGACCGGCTACGAGTAGGGCGATGGATCCACGGTACCAAAACGACCACAACCACGGAGTCAGCTACTCGATGCAGGGATATCCACAGCACCCACAGCATCCACCTCAGCAACATCATATACAGCATCAGCAATGGCCGGCAGCACAGCATCAGCAGCATCAACCACAGCAGCAGCAACAACAGCACCAAGTTGTGCCGCCAGGTATCCGGATGATTCCCAGCATTGTTTCTCCAGCTGATCGAGAGTCCACTTTTATACTTGAGCCTTGGATGCATCCACGAGACGCTCTCGAGCGTGCAGCGCGGAAACAACAGCTTCAACAGCAACAGCAACAACAGCGGCAGATGCAGATGCAACAGATGCAGAGTCAACAGACTCCTCACGGTATCCCATATGACAGTGGATCTAAACAATCCATAGGCACAAATCCATCCAAGCGATCGCACGATTTGCACGGTGTGCATCAAGGCGATGAATCGACTCATGCAACATTCACAGCAACTGCAATTACTGGGCCGCTTCATTTGGCACCATCAAAGCAGCAGCTTCCGCCACATTCTCATGTGCTTCACAGTCATAACCCAACTGGTCACATGCATCCCGAGGTCAACAAGAAACCACAGCAATTACAGCAATTACAGTCATTGCCACAGGCTGTACCGCAGGCATTACCAACCCCTCCATCGTCAGCTCGCACAGCAAATTCCCAGAGAATTCAGAGCCAGACACATCAGCCGCCTCAGTTTTCTGCTGTACCAGTGCCATCCTCATCTGCTCCACCTCACCCATCCCATACAGCAGCGGCGGCAACCGCACCATCATCATCAACGCGAACAGCAGCAGTCGCCGCGACAAGAGCCCCAACAATCCCCACAAACATTAGTCGACTGCCTAGAATGGTCGACGATTCTAACGACGCTGCCTTGTTTGGCGAATTGACATCTCGCACACCAGTATCCAACAAGAGTCTAGCCAACCTTGCTGCATCTCGCAGTATCGTTGCAACTCCCAATCTGCACACACATGGCAATCGCAGCCTAAGGGCAAGTAAGAGCGTTGGTGGTAACAGCGGTGGATTGGCCGCTTTAGCCGCCAGTGGTCGATTGGATCCATGGGGCACGTCACCTGTCGCCATCCGAGAGTATCGTGCTGCGCTCAAGACAGATGCTCGGATACGCGCTGAGCTGGGTATTCTGTATCAACAGCAACAACAGAATATGCAGTCGCGATCGAGATTATTTGGAAAGAAGTCAGCCGCAGCATCAAGATCAGACTTGAGGAGACATCGCGGTGATTCGAGTCCGTCTCAGTCTTCTTCCTCACAACACCAGCAGCAACATCAACAGCAACATCAACAGCAACAGCAGCAACACCAGACAGTGGATGATATTGTGACAGCTGCACTGGCGAAAATGGCCCTTCAGTTTGATACCATAAAGCAACAACAGCAGCAGCAATATCAGCAGCCTCAACCGCCGTCTCACATCAGCAACATCAATGTGGAGGATGAGATTTGTAAATGGTACAAGCAGTATGAGTCTAGTGATATGGCCCTGCCTCCGCTTTCACCAGCGCCAACTACGTCTACAGTGATTGATCACTTTATCAGTAATGTTGCCAATCGACATTTACCAACAGGCTCAATTGCTACATCAATCCGTAGTTCAATCGTAAAAAGAGTCACAGATGCGATATCACAAATGACAGATCCAAGGAGAGCTGTGTTTCATCGTGCCATGCACATTGCCTCTACAGCTGTAGATAAACCTACGACTGATCAGCTTCATTTAATCACAACTGGATGTTGGTCTCAGATGAGTAGTATCAGCGGTCGATTATTTACTCTCAACATGCACCGACTGATTCCAGTATCAGCAGCAGTTACACGCAGTCAAGTTGGACATGTCTGCCCGAGCGAAACAAGATGTTCCGCCGCAAGTAGCTTCGAGCCATGTGCTGACTTTCTGTGCCCTTTTACACATCGCAGCGACCCAGTCATCAATACAACAGTCTCAAATGAGTCATTTAGCGCATGTTTGAAGTTCGTGCTTCAAGGCACCAATATTGGCGGAGAAGAGTTGGTTCAGTCTATAGCTAACAGTTCTCAATCAGCATCGGCATCGACATCAGCATCAATATGCTGCTCGACAGTCGAGTTCTGGGCAGCCATATCGCTCTCACTTAGTAGCTCACCTGCGAGTGTGCTCGTTCAACAGTTTATTATGCAGTGGAGTCGAATAATGAGAACTGGCCAACAACATTCCAGTGCAGATCCTTTGCAGAAGATATCGCAGCTTGACTTCGACACACTCTTCGATGCTACAATCCGAGATGTACATGTCACACTCCAGCGACAGTCGCAGTTTGATTTTGCTGGGATATCTGGATTGCCTACAAACGCTATTAGCTCGCTGTATGAGTTGTGGCAAAGTTCTTGTTTGAGATCACGAATCAGTTTGCTCGCTTACATGCACAATATGAATGAGGCAAACATTGTACAAATGCTATCGCAGCACTACAATCTCGACATCAGCCTCCTACTCCATACACAGTCAAAACAGCAAAGCGCACCTCCATTATCGATATTCATGGTCGTCTATTTGCTCACAATATTCACGACTGAGCAATTGTGTGCTCAACTTGGTGATGTGATCGATAATCAGGCAGTTGATGAGGCATTTAAAAAAGTGCTGATACATTGCAATGACTCAGGCATCCTTGATCAGTTTCAACAACAACAACAGCACAGCAAAAGTAGTAGTAGTAGTAGCAACAGTAGTAACACTGGCAAGTCTAACAGTGACAAGTTGGCTACATCCATTCCAGGATATCTTAATGAAATGCATTCTGTACTTAGCCATATACTGTCTACTAGCACGAATGACCGAGGTTCAGCAGAGGCATCAGACTTGGAGAGCATCACTGGTGACTTGGTTATGAATGCACTTTTGCTGGCTGCATATCAACGCAATTACGGTGATCAGAATATGTCGGCACAGCTCGGTCTCTTTGCCAACTGTGCTAAGCAGATCTACACTAATAGCAGCGACGGCATATCTCACACCAAGGATGTGATTGCACAGTTGACAGCAGCGGTGATTTACAGTTTGGCACATCAGTTTACGACTGCTGCGCAATCAAACAGTCTTCCTCAGATGAATATAAATGAAGAATCTGGTGTGATTGGTGATAGCATTGGACGAAGTGTTTCTTTGAATTCATTCAACTCGTCAAACACTCCATCAGCAGCCCCAGATTCGTCCAAGTGCAAACCACTGCCACCAGATGTTCAGCATCAAATTGCTAGCAGATGTGACGCTCTTCGACGTGATGTAATTGCGACTTTGGGTGCATCCTCTCCTTATCTAACGCATCTCGTGTCCCAAACACTGCCCCAAAGACAACAACAGCTACAGCAGCCACAGCAACAGCAACAGCAACAGCAGCCTATTCAGCGCTCAACTCGGCAGTCTGTGTACGATCCAATCGCAGTCGAAGCTGCTGCATCCTTTATGGAGTTCTTGGAAAATGGTGTATAAATAACTAACTTCAATTAAATTAATCTTTTATTCTCTTTTATACAAAACAAACAAACGAACAAACAAACTTACAAACAAACTTACAAACAAACATACGATATCATCTTTAATTCTAATTCCAATCTTAATTTAATACTCATCATCGTCATCTTCACCATAGCCATATCCATCGTTGTCATCGCTGTCATCATATCTCCGTCTAAATCTATTTTGCTGCCGTCTTGTATATCCACCATCATCATCATATGGGTCGAACCCATTTTCATTGTCAGAATCTGTTGGATAATGATTGAGTTCGTCAAAATCAGCATCTGAATCTGGATAATCATTTCCATAATATGACTCTGCATTTGAATCTTCGGAATCGTGATCAGAATCATAGCCAAGATTATCATCAAAGTCTGTTAAGATTGCATCCAAATTATCAAAATTCAGCGACCAGTACAATGATGCAATTGTACCATTTCCACGCAAGCTTTCCCAATTTGGATCTCTGCTATCCACATCAGTAGCCGCAGATTGATCCTTGGCAGCCGTAGATTCTTCGATACTGGGAGGTGAGAGTGTATCATCTACAATGGCTGAGCGGGGCTGCTGTCGCGGTTTAGTGGATAATTCAGATGCACTCGCTGCTTCGATATCATCCTTGTCATCTTCCGCAATATACACATCGTAGACATAGACACCAGATGGAGAGATGGCTGCAGACGGCTGGTTGCTGATGCGTGTATTGCGAAGCTGGCTGATTAGAGACTGATTGGCACGCGGCTTCTTTTGGGTTGATAAGGCAGCTGCGTCATAAACTTCAATATAATTCACAATTGGTGTACCTTCGCGAGCTTTATCCGTCTTGTCTTTATGCTCATTATGAGTAATAAACTGGACTCGTTCATGACCCGTGAGTGCAAACCCTGCTGGTGTCTGCTGCTGCTGTTGCTGCTGTTGCTGTTGCTGCAGTTGGTATTGCTGAGATGTAGTCGAATCGGCTGAGGCAGTTTGCTCAGATGCCTGTATTGTTGCCGAAACTGGCAAAGCGCTATTTGGCGCGAGTCCAGCCAAGTTGCCATGGACCTGTGCGGCTGTTCCTCTATCAGTGAACACACTACCCGCCACAGTGGTTGCCAGCTTAAAGAGCTTTGGAATTGGACGCTTGGCCTCGGGCTCAGCCTGTGCAGATTCCGCGTCAGAATCAGATCGCTGACGCTTTGGAACGCGTACCACCAAAGTGTCTGTCGGTGCAGCCTCGATCGGTCGGCGGATGCGTAGCTGAGTATGACCGCGAGCTGGCACCGCTGGTGCCAACGCTGAAGCAGTCGAGATTGTCATTTGAGCAAAGCTGTCTGGCTATTGTTATAATTTTTTTTCTTCAAAGAATTGGAGTTCGTGTAGTGTAGAAAGCCATCGAGTACAATTGAGTAGCAATAACATCAAGCATTCAAACCGCCAGTGGTGAAAAAAACATACTTGTCCCAATGCCAATCACGAGAACATCCCTCAGCGCACTAACACATGGTACTACATGTGACTTGTCGCTTATTTTTGTTTATCTAATCGTCGCCACGAGCGTCATTCACAATTCCAAGTTTCCTCCTCAAACTCAACCTCATTGTTTATTTTGTTTTTTTATCTTCCACGTCTTCGTGATGACTACCAAACGAGTTCGCCTTACGGAGGCTGCTGATCTTGCTGGTGTTGCCAGCCACTTCAGACTGCTCGATCTGCCGTTTGATCTACGCGAGTGTGTCTCGCAGTTTGTTGATAGAAGAACGGCAGCTCGTCTTCTGGCTTTATCCTCTGGCTGTCACGAGTTGTTTGCACGTAGTGTTTGGTGTTGTATTGACAAGAGGGTCTTCAACAGTCGTGCTTCCAATGAAACTCGCGCGTCAGCGTTCGTTCGGTATGGTCGCTTCGTTCGTCGTGTTCACCTTCAAGGTCCCCTTGATGGATTGGATTACAGCATCGACCTCAGCCAGCTGCTACCAAATGTGACTGTATACAAGTTTGAAGTCGGCACTTTTTGCACCAATAAGAAACAGGCTCTTCATTTGATTCAAGCAGTGTCGGGTTTCCACGGATTGCGGTCGCTGGAAGTGGCCGTTGGCACAAACTATCATCAGTTCTGTTTGGAGCCTCTTGTAGATGCATTGGTGAGTCGTCAGCAGAATCAGAACTGGCAGCATCTCCAAAGTCTCAAGCTTGAGTTTTTGCCACATAGTAACAACTGTCCATGGGCCGACATGGCCAATTTTGTATCAAAGGTCACACCGCTGCAGATTGATGACTTTGATATTACCATGAACGGAAGTACTCGTGGATATCCCATAGCTGAACAGATGGCGTTGATTGGTCCTCATCTTACTAATAGCCCTGTTATTCACGCTTCGGCAGCTCGGTCGCATTGTCAAGCTCACCACAATCGTATCATCTACAGTCCACCAGCTCTCTCTGGAAACAATGGACCAGTTGTATTCTCATGCTTGGAATCTCTTAGAGTCTCTCTATGTTGTGCATCCTCTGCAGTCTATGATTATTCTGACTTTACTGCAGTGAAGTTCCCTCTAGTGGAGAAACTGGACATCACCATATTTGATTGTGGAAAAGGTATAATGCTTAGAGACCCGGCATTTGTACATCCAGCCCTCAGCCAATGTTGGCCAAGTGTATCAGCCATGGAGCTTTATGGAATTACCTCCTCAGCACTCTATACATTACTGGATCATAACCCACAGGTTACCAATCTCAATGTAGAAACTACTACCATTGGACTTTATACTGGTCAGACTGATCGCTTCAGTTTGGCAGATATTGTAAAAAGACTCCCCATGCTGGAAACTCTCTACATCTTGTCTACTGTGCAGCATAAATTCTATGGTAACTCTGAAAACAATGCTGACTATAACAAAGAACGTAATTTACTGTACATCAAGAGTTCACGATTGAAGGATATTCGAATACACTATTTGAATATAACGAGCGACTGCTTGGAGATGCTCTATATGCTGCCCAGCTTGGAAGATATCACCATTCTGGCATGTAATTTGGTTAACACAGTGAATGCCCTTCAAAAGATTGATCAGATTCAGCAACTTAACAGCACGATGGAGAGGGGCAAATATGGAGCAAGCATTCAGCAGATACAGTTTGAAAAGGTTGGGTTTAATGTCTATCATGATTGGTCAATTGATTTAGTTGTTGCGATGGTGGCTGCTGCTCCGAACATTAAATCAATAGAAATCGATAGAGTTACGTCTGAATTAGTCTCAGCTATTACTGATAGATTCCCAGATATCAAGTTAAAGTACATGGCTTTACGTGATGAGGATAGCGATGTGGAAGATGGTGATGATTTCAGTGATGATTTTAGCGAGGAGGAGGCGAGTGATGCTGATTATTATGAATCGGATGATTGAATCGCAAGTTCATTTATTAATGGATAATGACAATGATTGCCTCACTTTTAAACATAGTCACCATGCGAATCCAGCTGTTCAAGCTTTCTTTGCTTAACCCATTTATTCACTTTAAAGCCACCCTTTTGATAGTGTGAGGCACCCCGCACAGAGGATGGGTTGAGCGAAACAGCGGAGTTATAATGAATTAGAAAGGAAGAGACAAGTACTCACTTTAGACTCTGTTTACACCACAGCTAGTGTGCATCTACAGACGAGTTTGCACTGGTTGAGGAGCAGAGAGTGCTTTCTTTGTTCCGCGTTTACATATACTGTGTTTGCACTCCATTTACCAACGCTACTCGAGATTCACTCGTCAATCAGCTCTCCATCTCAAACTCAACTTTACCCCCTGATCTGCAATAGCGTGGAGACAACTCTCTTTCTCTCTTTCTCTCTTTCTCACAGGAAAAATGATTACTGTAAAGATTGTTGGAAGAGATAATACTAAAGTTGCCAGTAAGCTTCGGTCGATTTCTGGTGTAAATGCTGTTATTTCGGGTAAATCCGATATAGTCGTATCTATTAAGGATGATATTGCAGTTATATCCGGCGGGACTAAGTCTACTATTAAGGACCTCCCAATTGTTATTCTTAATTATGCTAGAAGCGGACGTATAGCACCTATTTATGGATACAGTTTTGTTGTATTGCGTAAGGATATGTCCAATAATGATCATTGGGCTGGCTTTTTGGAATTGAGCGAGAACTTTTATGGCATTGAAAACGCAATTGAAGGAGACGAAGCATTCCTTTGGCTACCCATTATCTATGATGAGGAGTCGGTTACCTCCGATACTTTGAGTATATATGGGAATCGGATACCTTTTTCTATGTTTATTGAAAAGATGCCACTTCTATATGTGGGTGCATTTTCACCAAGAGAGCTATTTGATAGACAAACCCAGTAAGTTTGTTTGAAGCTGCTATTAAAAGTGATTATTTTGTGTGTGTGTGTGATGAGAGAAGAGAGAGATGATTACTGGAGTCCACGAAAATGAGAGAATAGAACCTCGCTCAAGGAGTGCGAGAGTGGAGGGCTGCCCAGTGGAAGAGAGTAAAGGGGTAAAGTTTTTTGTACAAGTCAGCACTGCAGCTGATTTTGCATGTAGAAAGTTTGATAGTGCAACTCAGATGATCCTGGCAAGCATATCAATGAGATTGTGTGAGAAAGTTAGGAGTAAATAGATGTTTAAAAGGTTGTAAGTTTGAGCACGGCCCTTTTGTCGCAATACATCGTCAATGGGAAAAGAGCTCTCAGATGGTGTCTGTGCTTCTCCATTTATTTGTTGCCACGTCGCGTTACACTGACTCCTTTTCTCTCTCGGCTTCTCACAACTCAACTGCTTATTACCTACTACCACCGCTGACGATAGCGGCAACAACTACAGCTACAGCGGCAACAACAGCAACAACAGCAACAACAGCAGAACAGAACAGAACAGCTAATCTACTCAGCGGCCAACCAGCCATGTCGACCGTGAAGATCAACACAGAGCCAGAAGCAGCAGCAGTTGACGTGCAAGTCGGTCCGAATCTCTCCACAGATGACAACAAACTCGGGAAACGCGCTTCAGATGACAGTGGAGTCACTGGACAGCAAAAGACTGCAGATGCTCTCAAGAATCAGCAACAGTACAATTGCGAACATCCTGGTTGTGGTCGTAGTTTCGGCTATGCCTGCCGTCTGCGAGTACACCAATATGAGCACAAGCTCCAATCAGAGATTGATATACTTGGCAATGTGTTCAATCTGACTCGGGAGTCGTTTTATGATCGATGGATGTGTCCAATTCCGGATTGTCAAGTGGGATACATGACACTTAATAAAGTATCCACTCATCTGCGTGCAAATCATGGCTATAATACGAAACAGCAACAGCCAGTTCAGCAGCAACAGCCAGTTCAGCAGCAACAAGAGCAGAATCAACAGCCTCCAGTTGAGAAGACTCGGTACAAGCTTAATCTCCTTGATGTGGATGACTTTTATTTGAATAATATTCGTTGTGGTTATCATAATACTACTGGAGTGCTCGTTTGTTACGAGTGTCGGCTGGTGCCAGAATGTCTGCTGACTCATTTACAACAGAATCATGGATATAATGGGGAATCAATTGACAAGTCTGCTCTTCCTGAAAGTGCTGTAAGTGCAAATGTCGATCCCAATGGAAATCAGCACACTAGCAATCCACATCTCGCAGCAGCAATCAGTCAATCAGATCAGCAACAGCAGCATCAGGATATTATTCAAGGTTGGTTGTGTATTACATCTAATTGTGGATACTGTGGCTACACATCTCATGTTAAGTCTAGTCACAGGAAGAGAGTGCATCAAGGAGGGCAAATGTCGACAACTCCTGCTCTAGTATTGCGTCTTATTTTTTCGAAAACACAAAACTCGTCCTTTCTTATTGCTCGTATTGACCAAGAAAGCAATGCAGTGACGACTAGAAGTGGCAGAGTGAGCCAGCACAAACTCGACTACAGTCAGAATGGATTGAATGCTCAAAATGAGAATAAGATCACAGAGGTATCCAATCAGAAGCAACTGTATATTTGTGATTTTGATAATTGTGGTTGTGTATTCAAAACATCTACTCAACTTAATGCACATCGGCGCGAACACAAACTTGAAGCAGTGATTAATGTACGTGGCAGCACTTACACTCTTAGTCGTCAGTCTTCGGATGATCGATGGGCATGTCCAATTCCAGATTGTGAGAAAACGTGCCAAACAATTGATACTACTCGTAAGCATATTCACAACATTCATAGCGCATCGATTAATCAAAAACATGATGATAATGAAGCCAGAAACAATCAGAAACAGCAGCAGCAGAAACAGCAACAAACTATCAAGAGTACGCAGCGCATCTTTAATTACTTGAACATGGATAACTTTAATGTGCATGATATACGTTGTGGATATCATACTACCACTGGACTGTTCATTTGCCACAGCTGCAGATTGGTGCCGGAATGTCTGCTGACTCATTTACAACAAAAGCACGGATATGATACAAAATTTATTGATAGTAAGATGCTACCGGAAACTGCTAGGATGGCTGGAGGCGACCCCAATATTAATCAGCACGCCAGCAACCCTCATCTCGTAGCAGCAATTAGCAATCCATGTCAACAGCAGCATCCAGATATTGTGCAAGGCTGGCAGTGTGATATATCCGATTGTAGTTATTGTGGTTACACAGTTGATAATAAGTGTAATCACAAGAAGAATACACACCAAGGCATACAACTATCGACAGTTCCAGCATTTGTACTACGCCTTGTGTATGGAAAGGCACGAAACTCGCACTTTTTCATTACACGGCTGGACACAACCACCACTAATAGCAGCATAAAACCCAATAATTCAGCAAGCCAGCATATAAGCGAATGTAATGACAAAGATAGCGATGAGTTGGTGCTGAATGGCACCAGTGAGTAAGCCGATATCAATTGACCAAGAACAGCGATAATATTTGCAGCACTCATATCATCTCAACAGTAGCAGTAACAACCATCACAATTTTAACATAATCAGTATCCCTTTGCATGATAGTCCTCGTAGTTATATTTATCAACCTCTTTGTTTTTTTCCCAATTTCAAAATACTCTTTTAAAAAGCTTCATATTGTCGTGCAGCGAGGTCACGAGTGTCACTCGCAGCGCTGTTCCCTAATATCGGCTTCAAGGGAAAGCTGATGAAAGCAATGAATGGCATTGAGCATATAACTTGCCAAATGCACGAGCCATTCAAACATTTCATAATGATATCATTCGATTGGATCGTGGCTTTTACTAACTATTCTTCATTTAGAAATCAAATATGGCGTGGGTAATCCTGTGATAAAAAAGGAGAGAGAGAGATGAAGTCGGCGCAAAAATGCCCCCTTGCTCTGCTTCGCACTTTTGTGAGAGCGAACCAACTGCGAAGCATCAGTCGGACATTGCCAAACTGTGTCTGGAAAACAAGCGTCAAATACTCATCCTCATCCTCATCCTCATCCTCTTTGTTCTTCAAATAAAATCAATCACACACACACACACACACACACACACAAATACACGAGTAAACAAACGTACTGTTTAGAAGAATGCTAGCCCTGTGGTTGTGGTGGCTGAGTCTTCTTGCCGAGTTACTGTCTTTTGGTGCCTTCTCTTCAACTCTGTCCTGGAGTATTAAAGACATCCACATCAACTCTGGAATTATATACGCATTCTTGGCTCTTATGGCGCTTTTTATTCTATTTGCCTCCTACAATGTCTCGTCGTGGTGTCGAGGTGGTGTACAGCAAATTGTTCGGCAAAGACTGGCAACAACGATTATGGCATTTTTCGCAACAGCAGTCTTTGCAGCGGCCACAGGCTACACCTACAGATTCGGCAGACCACCAGTAGATCTGGACAGGCCATGTACGAGCGAAATGCGATACGCTTGCTCGTCACTCAAAGCACTTTCTATTTTTATTCCAGCAGCGATGAGTGCATGGGGATTGATATTCTTTATTTGCATTGGCAGCTATTGCTCTGGCACCCCTCAGGCAAACAATCCTCAGCAGCCAGCCATGGAACAGTATCAGGGACCACACCCACCGCCTTATCCAGGGCAGTATCCGGGACAGAATCCCGGCCAGTATTCAAACCAGTACCAGTACGGCTATTACCCGAATCACGGGGCAGCACATCCACCAGCACAGCCAAACTCCTCCAACTTGAGCCCGGTTCATGTTGACTACGGCCCTCTGCGTCCAAAGTATGATCCAGTCCCCCAATATCCTGCAACCTACCCACCTCCAGCTGCACCGCCAAGTGCGACACATCGTACCTATTCTGTTAGAAATAATTAGCACGTTTCTAAATTATTTATATTGTATTATGCAAGTTCGCCTGTTAGAGCAATGGCTATTAGTAAAAGTAAGTTCACTAATGTCGTAGACAAGAAGTGAGGGAAGATACGCTAGCAGCAAGGAGAGAACTGGTATCTGTATGTGCGGTGGCCGTCTGAGGAGAGCAGAGCTGGTTGACGATGTTTTGCAGAGGAGACGGTGATGACGGAGTGTGCGAGGTCTACTTTGGACAGCAACAAAAGCAGCGACGACGAAGGAGAATGACTAATTCCAATTGATGTTCCACTAGCTGAAGGATGCGAGAGCTACAGGAACTGCTCGAGCATCCACTTCTCAGTAAAATTAGACAGACAGCGACAACTCAGCGCTGTCATTTATCTACAACTTAAAATTGCGAACCACTCTCGCCGCCACAATTACACACACACATAAACAGGCAAATGGCTCACCATCCTACAGTTTTCTATGTTAAACTTCTGACTGTAGCCAGTCATAATTGCCTTTTTTGTCGTTATTACCTTGCAACACTTGTTATTATCAAACGAGACACGGAACACTAAACTCAACCAACCAACCAAAAAAATCAGTAATTAAAAATGATTAGCGGTCAAATTAGCATCCACCGTCGATCACTGATTCATTTTTGATGCGCTGCTCTGTGTTCTCACTGTTCTGAAATGCAACGAGGACAGCAACAGTGATAACAACAACAACAACAACAACAACAACAACAACAACAACAACAATAACAACAACGACAACAACAACGACAACAACAACAACAAAACTATTAGCTTCATTTGCTGTCAACATCAACTTGTTTCTTCTTCTTTTTCATACATTGCAACAAACGCATTCAATGAGTGCTCACTCTCGCTCACCTCTGCGTGATTCTCAGCCAGCTCGTTCCAAACTACTCAGCACTCCAAATGGCATTGCGATTGTGGTATTCCTTGCTCGAGATTCTGCCTGGATCAATATCCTCAATAAAATTTTGATGAAACTCAAATATATGGAATTGAACTGGGATTTGATCATATGGCGAAACTTGCTGGAGCAGTTCTTGTTACTTGCGAATCAACTCGTACTTCACTCGTCTAATATAAAGAGCCTTGTTGCGTCAATTCAGTCACTCAGCCGCCATCACATCAATTCATTTATCAATTTGTTGGCGGAAGCAAAGCGACGATGTCCAGAGAAAAGAGATATCATCGATATTCTACTCAATTCTTTTGGTCAGAGCGCATGGAATGTCGACATGGCTGACACCTACAATCGCCAGTACTGCTTGAAAGCTCAGAAACTGTATACTTGCAAATGTGAGAATGGCAAACTTACTAATATTAATTCCATTGGAATTAGCGCTACAGGTTACTGTGACTTAGAAAGTCTCATTAATGGTAGATCAATGTGTCAACAGAAGTGCAGACCAAATAGTTTAAGTCATAATTTTCACTCTACTCCAGCCACTCTTATCGTCAGAATATACCCTGAAGGATACTATAATATGAGTGTCAATTATACAATCATTATTACAGATGTAAATGGTGTTAAACATGAATACAAGTTAGAAACACTGGTTTACTATGAGAAACATCTTGGACATCTTGTAACTGCCATTTATCAAAAC
>MU602713.1:17858-38387 GCA_025201865.1 Ramicandelaber brevisporus | reverse complement strand
CATCCACTCCACTGCTGCCAGCTTGCAGATATCTGCGGTTTAATCGCAAAGTGGATGTCGCTGGCTCTGGAAACATGCACGTTGTTGGCAACAACCATTTGAACATTTGCCACATCAACCTGCGAATGCTCAATGGGCTCATGTTCTTACAGCATCTTCCTGCATTGCTCAATGTCTATTCTACAGTCTGTTTTACTGAGCTGACAGAGGCTGTGTTCAAGAAGATGGAGATAATCTGTGCTCGCATGAATTACAAGGCACTGCGTCGTGGATATGTGGGCATTGTTGTCAACCTGGCCAGTGTTGCTTCTGTTGCTGATGTGGAACTTGATAGAGCTAGCTCTCTTTATTCGAGTGATTTCAACAGTCGCTTTGCTCTGTATGAACTCATAATGTTCAGTGGGGTTAAGGTACATGCTTCCGTGTGCTACTTCCACTCAAGTTGGCAGGCTCGCTCATCAATTCGCTGCCAGTTTGGGCAGTATATCGAGAAGTCCATCAAGAGCATTGGTGAGCTGCATTACTTCCGAGTCTTCCTCGGCGATGTCAATTCAGTTGGCCATTGGCACGACCGAAGCCGCCACCTCCGATTGGTCACAACGCCACTTCAACTACGTTGTTCGTTATGGTATCGACAGCTGCTGGCCGAGTACAAGCGAGAATGCAACCACCATCTGGAAGCTGTGCTCATGCCGTTGGCTCGTATTGGTTTCATTGACCCTGTCCACCTTTCTCGCTGTCAAAACACGCCAGCTCGCTCCACCAACATTCATCTGCGTCTTTCTCATTTCCGAGATCTTGCTCCGGTATCCGCACTGGATGTCGTAATGCTGCCGCCTCATTTGCTTTCTGACTGCTCTATCCAATACGGCATTAACGGTGGATTGCACTCTTATCTCGACCACACTGTTGTTGGCGTCACCTTGCCTCTGCAGCAGCCCAGTACTGGCGACGAGATTGTTGCATCAGTTGACATCCTGCCAGCCTACACTCAGCAGCCGCCAGTTCCATCCACACACATTCCAATCAATGCTCCAGCCAAATATCACTCCTTCACAACAGCATTCAAGTTTAGTATTGGCAGCAACATCAGTAACATCAGTATGGAAACGATTGTCAGCCGCACCAACTCACCACATAAGCACCCTTCTCACAAAGAAGCAAATGCACTCTTCCTCAGAGGATTGAGACTTTTGAGTAATGGTAGATTTCTATCGTCATATATACCACAACAACAGCGACAACAGCGACAGCAACAACAGCAACAACAGTCTAGTACACTAACTGATGAACAACATCAACAGAGTACCACTAAATACAATAGATGCAAGAATAACCTCAAAGCACTCTACGGTGAGCTACAGAAATTGGCTGTTGAAACGCAACTAATCAATCAGCTTGGCGCAATTCGAAAAGCTCTACGTATCAAGTCATCAACCACATCAACTTCAACTACAGTTACAGTTTCTAAATGGACAATATATGCTGCAGCCAAGCGACTTCGAAATGTGATTCCAAATCTTCAAATATTTGAACACTCTGAAATACTGCAGGAAGCTAGTGATATCATCAACTTAATTAAAGACAATCAAACGTTGACATTGGCAGAAGCAGTAGCGGAATTGGATATTGTGCCAACTGAAGAAGGCGGATGGAAATCAGTATTACCTGGTGGCAGGTTGCATCCCAGGTTGAGAAGATATCTCGACAAGTGGCTTGATGATAACAGTAGCAATCCGTGTCCAACAAAGGAAGAGAAAGAGAAGTGGGCAAAGATAGCTGGTGTCAATGTCATAAAGATTCGTCTGTGGCTCAATGCTCAGAAACGAAACAGACGGAAGGCTCAAAATGCCACGCGCACTGCAGTTGAAGTTTGATTCACTTTCTAATCCACACCTCTTTAATACTATAGTCATTTTTAATTAGTTTTTTACGTTTGCAACGACTGGATAGGTTATTCCACATTACGTGGGCACTTATGGGTAGTTTAAACTCAGTTCCGACCCACAAACCGACAACCAACCCTCTATTTCCTCATCACCGATACCCAGTTGGGCACCACGTCGTAAGCTAAACCCTGTTTGCTTTTTTATTTTATTTTTTTTAAAACCAGATCTACCACCCAAAGTAAGCTCAGCAGTAACGAGATCAACGATGGCTATCAGACCTCAGAAGAAGAATAAGAGCAAAAAATGGGTCCGTCGCGGCAAAAAAGCCGACGGTGAGAGTGAGGGCGATGCAGCTCCAAGCACCTATGATCCAGCTCGTCTTCGCGTCACAGCGGACATGCGCACGAACGCTGCGTTTGAAGCATACTATCAGCGACAGGGCATTGTTCCGGAGGGTGAATGGGACGACTTCATGGCAGCCTTGCGCCGCAGCCTGCCAACGACATTCCGCATCACTGGCACGCGTGCCGTGGCGACTGAACTGCGCGACCGCATCAAACGTGAGTATGTTCCGTACTTTGAGCGCGGTATCACTGCTTCTTCAGCTGCGGCAGCTAATGATGGCGGTAATGCCGAAAAGGTGATTGCCGGACTGGAGGATACGCCGTTCACTCCGCCAGCGCCAATCCCATGGTACCCCGACGGTATGGGTTGGAAGTTCGATGTACCGCGTGCCGTTCTACGTAAAGCCGAGGGTCTCAACAGATTCCACAAGTTCTTGGTCACGGAGACTGAAGTTGGCAACACCTGCCGCCAGGAAGAAGTTAGCATGATTCCGCCAATGCTGCTGGATGTTGAGCCTCACCATGCCGTGCTGGACATGTGTGCCGCTCCGGGCTCAAAGACTGCTCAGCTGCTGGAGGCTCTGCACAAGATGGAGGACAGCTCACCACGCGACATTCCAACTGGCATTGTGATTGCAAATGACTTTGATTTGAAGCGCGCGTGCATGCTGGTGCATCAGACCAAGCGTCTCCACAGTCCATGCCTTCTCATCACGAACCACGAGGCTCAGGGTTTCCCGAACGTGTACATTCAGCCTCCACAGCGCTCAGGCTCCACAGTTCACTCCAAGGGAGATGAGCTCAAGTTTGATCGCATTTTAGCGGATGTTCCATGCAGCGGTGACGGCACACTGCGCAAGAACCCTGCCATTTGGATCAACTGGAAGCCAATGGACGGTATGAGCTTGCACCCGCTCCAAATCAAGATTCTCCGCCGTGGTCTCCAGCTCCTCAAGCCTGGCGGCAGACTCGTCTACTCAACATGCTCGCTCAATCCAATGGAGAATGAGTCTGTTGTGGCTGCCATTTTGAACGAATTCGCTGCTTCCAGTGGCGCGCATGCTCATGATGTCAAGCTGGTTGATGTGTCTGAGCGTTTCCCGAACCTGCGTCGCCATCCAGGCCTGACTGACTGGAAGGTTGTTATCCCAGATGCTGAGATGACTGAGCTTGCCTCCGCCGAGACCCCACTTCCGGAAGGCACTTCGCGCGGTATCCGCAACAAGGTGTGGAAGACGATGTTTGTGCCATCAAATGTCGCCGAGCTTGGTCTTGAAAAGTGCCTGCGCATTTATCCACATCACCAGGACTGCGGCGGTTTCTTCGTTGCTGTGCTGGAGAAGTCCGCGGAGCCAAAGAACGTGAAGAAGCCAGACTCTGAGCCTGCATCTCCAGAGGCTATCAGCGCCGAGGAGTCTGCTGCTTTGGCTGCCACCAAGCGTCCGCAGAGCGACGTTGCCTCTCCACCACCAGTCGATGCTGATGGTGAGGATACATCTCACAAGCGTGCTCGTCTTGAAAATGACGATGATGAAGCGCCAGCGGTTGAAGACGCTGATGTTGATGGCGATGTTGATGGCGATGCTGGTACAACGGCTGATGATGGCAAGAAGAAGAAGACTGATCCAACTCCACCAGCAATGAAGGACGAGCCATTCACCTTCCTTCCAGGCACTGATGCTCAGGTGAGCCAGATTGTTGACTTTTATGGCTTGGATGCCGAATTCCCGCGTGACTGCTTCCTTGTCCGTGCTGCGGCTGGCACCGAGAAGCACAACACGCTGCACTACACTTCGCGTACTGTCAAGGCGCTGTTGACCCACACCAATCCAGCTCGCCTGCGTCCAGTTCAATCTGGTGTCAAGTTGTTTGGCCGCATGGATGGCGGCGGCGAGGCTGCTTGTCCGTTCCGCCTGTTCTTTGATGGTGTCCCACTGGTTGCTGCTCACATGAAGCCGGAGCAGTACCTCTCTTCCGATTTCGCGTCACTCAAGCGTCTGCTTGTTGACAAGATGGTCAAGATTCCACTGCTGAGCGAGCCGCTGCAGTCTCGTGTTGCTTCGTTGCCAATTGGTGGCTATGTTCTTGAATACGATGCCTCCAAACAAGAAAGTGATGCGGCTGATGTCCATGTTTCTGCATTGAATGTCAGCTCTGAGCCTCTGCTCGTTCCAGTGTTCCGCACGCGCGGTGCACTGAATCTGCTTGTTGGTGGCAAAGACCTGCGTTCACTGTGTCTCCGTATTCTGGGTGAGGACGAGTCTACCCATACTACTACTGCCACTACTACTATCGCTACTTCCGATGCCCCTGCCGCGACCACCTCGGAGGATGCACTCCCAGCCAGCGAATCTGCTTAAAATATCACCTGTTTAACGAATAGAAAACTAATTCACCATTGCCAGATGTTCATTAAAATTCACTGATTAGATTTGTAATCCTTCCGCTTTGAGCTATCAAGGAGTCATGTTGACAATAAAGGAGAGAAGAGTGTTTCTGGTGAAGTTACGCAAAGTCCATTGAGACGAAACAGACTGTATTGATAATGGTTAAGAGAAGATAGAGGAAGTGGGTATTTGTGTAATTGTGGCGAAAAAAGTGACAAAAACAAAAAATAGCAAGAAATGAACAGCAAAAATTGAGTGAAATAAAATGGCGGCAACGGAAGAAAGAAAGAAAAAAGACGTCGAATATTCTCTATCACAAAGATACTCGCCATCTCGGTAAATGCCACCCCTGTCATTAGCAGCATGATACAGGAGCTGCCTCTGATTGGCACTGAAGGCAGCTAGCAGCATTTGACACATATGGCACAGCACAGTACAGTAAAGCACAGCACAACGCAGTGACAGTGCAGCGTATTTATTTATTCGCCCGTTCATTCCTTCATTCATTGATCCATTTATTTATTTTATTTTTTCCCCGGCTACCACTTTCATCCATCACGTTTTCGTCTATCGCATTTTTGGGGCTAGATCAACCTCGTTTTGAATCCTTTAATCTAGCTCCTCCTTCGTCTTTACAAGTTGAACTTGGCCGCATACGAACTAGTTCTTTGCAAAGCTCGTCCAGCACATAGCCCTGTCATCAAAATCAAAGCGCAAAGATGGAGTCTACTGTACCTGTCCCTGCAGATCAGCAGCAGCAGCAGCAACAGCAGCAGCAGCCAGAAGTGCCAGCTCAATCTCAACAGTCAGGCGCACCCAGCGTGTGGGGTCAGCGCAAAAAGTCTGAGCCAACTCTCAGCCCTGCAGATCAGCCAGCCGCTGCATTGCCAGACAGTGCCTTCCCAACCTTGAATGCAACCAAGACGGTCTCCTCCGGTCAACAGCCGCAACAACCGCAGCAGAATGCGGCTACCAAATCATCAAGCAATGGCAACAAATGGAAGCCACTCCCAGTGGAAATTAGGCATACTCCACCGGCCGAAGCCTCATCATCATCGGGACGCGGATACAATGGCAACAGCAGTAGCAGCAGCAGTGGACGTCGTGACAAGTCAGCCTCTCAGAAAGACTCGAGCAAGTCAGGACGCCGCAGCGCAAGTACCGGTCCACGCAGTGGAGGCGCTGGTCGTGGGAATGCAAAGAAGGATGCAGCCAAGACTAATAACAGCAACAACACTACTACAGCTTCGACCGCAACTGCCACTGGCGAAGCAACATCAGAGTCTATTTCCAGCAGCACCGGCTTATTGTCGGCTGCTCTCCCAATTGTTCCTCCCCCAGCCAACGCTGACGGTAGCAGCAGCAGCGGCAGCAGCACTCGCGGTGGACGCGGTGGTCGCGGCCGTGGTGGATACAGCGGCTACAGCTCGCGCCGCGGTGGCCACTATGGCCCCAATGGCTCCATGCCATACAGCTCTGCCGACATTGCAGCCCAGCCAGTTCTTGTGCCAATTCCAGTCGATCGCGAAGCAATAATGCTGTGGGTCCGCAGTCAGATTGAGTACTACTTCAGCGTTGATAACCTGTGCCATGATCTGTGGTTCCGCCAGCAAATGGATAGCGACGGTCACGTTACATTGGATCTCATTGCTGGATTCAACCGCGTCAAGCACATGTCCACCGATGTTGAGCTCATTCGTGACGCCATCAAGGACAGTCAGCTGATTGAGCTGAGCGAGGATGGCAATGCTGTCCGCCTCATTTCTGGTTGGGATCAGTGGCCACTTGCGAAGGCTGCTGCACCAAACACCGCCTCTGCTTCATCGGCTGATATCACTCCATCTGTGTCCGAGACTTCCAAGACCGAGTCTGCCGATGAAAAGCCCGAGGAGAAGGCTCCGGAAGCAGCCGCCCCTGCACCAGCTGCAGCTGCACCGGCCATTAGCTACTCCAAGATTGCAGCCCAGCCTCCTGCACCCGAGCAACCAAAGGTCCCACGTGCCGCACCCGCTGGTCTTGGCCTGCCTCCTCCAATTCCAGGCAGCAAGAATGCTGACATCGACGAACGGACGTCTGCTCGCAATAGCCGCCGCTGGGGTGGCGCTGCTCGTGACGTCTCTGGTGAAGAAGATGGCGGTCGCTCTCGCTCTCGTCAGCGTCCAACCCCATCTGCCTCTTCTCTGCGCCACCGCAGTACCTCTCGCTACTCTCTCCCACCATCATCGCCTGGCACTGAAAGCGCCGACTGGCGTCGTTCCCGTGAATCCGTCTCTGGCCCATCCGAGAGCGATGTGTTCGGATTTGACGTCGACGACATTTACGCTGCTGCCAGCGTCTCTGCCAGAAGCGGTCGCACTCTTCGTTACACCGCCCCAGCTGCTGCCAGCGGCGAAAACGGTGACGAGATTGTCTACTCTGACGATGAAATTGATGAAGAGGAGCTCTCTAACCTGATGATTGTCACTCAGCTTGGCGATGAGCGCTCTGGCCGTGGCGCTGCTCTTGGTGGTTTCCGCTCGATTCGCGATCGCAGTGAGAGCCGTCCTCCACGCATGTCTGCATTGGGTCGTCGTGGTCCAAGCCAGTCTCGCGTGTCGTTTGCTGATACCGAAGATGATTTCGACACTGCCAAGCTCGGCGGTCGCTCTGTTCTCTCGCCACCATCCACTTCGGCTCCGGCCCAACCGCGTCCCAAGTTTGTAGTTGACCCGAAGCAGTCCCAGCAGGAAAGCATCGGTTGGGTTATGGGCGAGAAGCAGCCACAGCAGCCAGCCGATGGAGATGCCTCCAGCGATGCCGGCGACCAGTCAGCTGCTGGTGCTGCAGAGTCCATTCCAGTTGGTGGCAGTGCCCGCATGTCTATGCGTGGTCGCTCCGCCTCTCGCCGCCGCGGCGCTGGCTCCCTTGACGACAATGTCGAGCATCCATCTCACGAGCTGCTCCGCGAGGGTGGCTTCTTGCAGCAAAAGTACTTCAAGTACCGCGGCAAGGCCTTGATGGAGCGCAGACGCCTTGGTGTCGGTCAGTCGCAGGAGATGAACACTCTGTATCGTTTCTGGTCGCATTTCCTGCGCGATCACTTCAACCGTCGCATGTACTCTGAGTTCAAGCTGCTTGCTCTGGACGATGCCAACACCGACTACCGCTACGGTCTCGAGTGCCTGTTCCGCTTCTTCTCTTATGGTCTCGAGAAGAAGTTCCGCCAGGAAATCTTTGACGAGTTCCAGACTCTCACTCTGCAGGATTACGAGTGTGGCGAATTCTACGGTCTCGAGAAGTTCTGGGCATATCTGCGCTGGCGTCCAGACAAGAATGCTCGTCCTGAATCCGAGCTGGGCATCAGCACGAAGCTGGCTGAGGTCCTGACCAAGTTCAAGTCGCTTGATGATTTCAAGGAGGCCAAGGCTCGCAACCCACCACCATCTTCATTGCTGCCACCACCAATCCATGCTAACAACACCTCGTCTGCTTCGCGCCGTGCAGCATCGCGTTCTCGCTCTCGCCCGCCACCAAGCGCGTCCACTAACGGACGTCGCGCTCCATCTGCATCGCCATTTGCCCCACCATCAGCCCCAGTTGCTCCAGCCGCTGATAACTAGATGTCCAAGTTCTGATTTAACTCCTTAAACCCTTTTATCATCTTCTCCCACCTTCCTTTTTTTATACACCCTACTTCACTATCCTTTCCATCATTATGTTCTCTACCATAACTTGGCCATTAGTCTCTAGGTATTATTTTTTTTTACTATTAGGTTTTACGTTCTCATTAAGAATAAGTATTGGTAGTAAAAGTAATGTTTCATCGAGTGACAATTCTGTCAATTAAAAAAAATAATGGTGATAGTAGTAGTAATGATGATGATGATAATGATAATGATGACGACAATGATGAGTGATGAATAGTGGAATAAAAAAAATGATAATGATAACGAAACAGCGCAAACAAAAAAAAAGTAAAAGAAAACAACAGCGAGTCAAATGCGTAAAGAAGGAAAGAAGTAAAGAAGGAAAAATAAAAAAGTGTGAAAATAAAGGCATTTGTGTGAGTGTACGTGAGTAGTGAGAGGTGGAGAGTAGTATGATGTACTGATGAATAATCGAAACGAAAGGGAATCGTCGAGTTTTTAATCAATTAAAAGGCAGGGAACCTTGATGACTCAAACATGCGTGTTCTCGTCTTGAAGAACTTGTCAATGTGTGGTCGAACGTCCTCAACATCGGCAATTGTGTCCAAAAAGTCAGCCACTTTGAGAAGCTCTTCGTCAAACGGATCATCATACCAAGTCCGAATTGGCACACCATTGACTGGATGGAATGAATAGGCATGGGGTGAGTTGTCAACAAGCGCAACGTGAGCCAGCTTGCGATCGAGCACAGTCAAGTCCTTGATGTAGTTGTTTTGATAATAGACGCAGGATGTGCGGTAGAGACGGTGGCGGAAGATGCGGTTCCTGGGATCGATAATCTCGAGAGCCTTGACGGCATAGTTGGGATGCGAGGCTGTAAACAGAACCAGCTCAAATTTGGACGAAACGCGCTCGAGGAACTCAGCCATATGTGGACGAATGCGGCACCAGATTGTGTAGACATCGGGACCGAAT
This sequence comes from Ramicandelaber brevisporus, assembly GCA_025201865.1. NCBI lineage: Eukaryota > Fungi > Kickxellomycota > Ramicandelaberales > Ramicandelaberaceae > Ramicandelaber > Ramicandelaber brevisporus. The sequence goes on along the minus strand of MU602713.1, from coordinate 29,166 downwards.
GGAACAGTAAAGACATGGTCGGCATCAGGCAACTCTTCGACAGAGCAGTGAACGAGAGTCTCATCCAAGTCCAGTGCCAGTGTAATCTTGGGAGTGTTTCGAGTTCGCATCGGAACAGGCAGGCGCGGCGGCTGACTTGGAGCATCCGCGTCAGCGTCCATAGCCCAGCCATCATCAACGTCACTGGCATAGTCCATGGCATCGTCGTTCTCATCCTGGCCTGCATCGCTGTTGCTGCCGTTCCTTTGGCCAGCCATCGCGGCAGCAGCAGCGGCAGCATTCTTGGAGTAGAGTGCCGCAAGTGGCCCAAAGTTGGCTCTCAGTCTCTCGGCTGCACTGTGATGGGCTTGGTCGTAGCATGGGTGAACAGGCGGTGGGTTTGTAACACCGTCGAGAGCCAGGACGTGCGGGGAGTGACGGACCAGTGTCTGGAAGCCCTTGATTGTGGTGCGGACGGAGTCGCTGCGGAGCTCATCCAGTGAGGGCATTTCATCCATCCAGAACCGACACCGCTCGACAAAGGGTGCACTGTGCAAAAGCATGTTGAGATCGCTGATTGCAGCATCCGTGGTGAACAGGGCGAGCTGCTCGCTAAACAGCCGATTCTCCGGAGAATCAGCACGCAGCATCAGCATTGTGTTCATGTTTGCCAGACAAGCAGCTGGGGCAGTCAGTGCTGTCTGCTGTGCAGCGGCAGCCATCGCAGCAGCGGTTGCAGCAGCACTGGCGAGCCACGACTCTGTGTTGACACTCAGTGTGAAGTCGACTCCACCAGTAGCAGCAGCAACAGATCCGTTATGCGCTGCCAAGTTGCCACCGAGCATGTTGCCAGTCTGTGTCAAATCAGCAGTAGCGGACGAGAGCATGAGCGACGGCACGCTGCTAGGCGTAAAAGCTGCAAGCTGAGTGCTGCGCATCATGGCATACCGATCTGGAGTATCAGATGGACCATATACAGACACAGTGGAGGTTTCAGCAACGGAGACATCATCAGCCAGCGACATCTCAGTGGGAGTGCCGCCATGAGAGCTGCGACGAGAAGCCTTGTACGGCGGTGAAAAGATGGTGTCATCAGTGCCATCAGCATCGCCGCTAGCATCGCCAAACTGGAGGCCAGGTGCTTGTGAACCAACATGGAGACGGCCGTAGAAGTCAGTTGGCCAGGACGATGAGAATGTAGTTGCAGCGAGTGCCTCTGAGGTAGAAAGCGAAAACATTGAAGCAGCTGCAGATGTGGCAGTTAGCAAGTCGGCAGATGGAGCAGTGGGCAGTTGGTTCTCATCAGTTACAGCTGCACCGGAGGCGGCCAGTAGCGATGAATACAGTGCCAGATTAGCAGTCAATGATGACGCATTGCCCAGCGCCAGTAGATTGGTGCCATGCTGGTCGTGATTAATGCTGCGTTCTTCAACTGCCGTTGAGACGAGTGGCTGCACTTGAGGCTGGTAGGAGTCCAACGGCAAAACCACTGGGGCATCCTCAGCAACAGATGAAGTTGATGATGTAGAATCAGTTGACACCGAAGCAGACGCAGAGACCAGCTGAACCTGACGATGCCTTTGCGGAACATGGTCATCGCCATCCTCATTGTCACTAAACATGTTGCCATCACCAGTTGCTGCTGCTGCCGTTGCTGTTGCTGCTGTTGCCAGACTTCCGTCACTAATACGGCGCTTGACCACAGGTTCGTCAACAGAGTCGCTGCCAGTAGTGCTGTCTGAGTGCTTGCGCTTGGTTTGCCCATTGACAGTTTGAACAGAGCCAGACCTGTGGGTACTCGAGCCAGAATGGTGGCCAGATTGAGACCGATGATGCTGGTGATGCTGGTGATGCTGGTGGTGACCGCGAGCAGAGATGGGCGAGCGAGGACTTGCAGCGGATGTGATTAGATCAGGAGCTGGAGATGTTGGTGACGGTGGAGGCAAAGTGAGGCTTGCTGAGCCGCCACGCTCGCGCTTTGTGCTCTTGACTGCACCACGGCCAGGGCCAGCAGATGATGCCGCAGGAGGCAGCTTCTTGATGCCAGTAGTCTCGGTGACGGAGCTTGCGCGACTTTGCCTTGTTCGAACAGGCAGAGTCTGTGACTTGGTCTGCTTTGGCTGCTGATGAGATGACTGGATTGAGCTGGCTGTGCTTTCAGTATCGGAAACCGATGCCTCTGTAGTTGAGTCCGAGCCTGTTGGCGTGGCATTTCGCCTGCGTGTTTTACGGGTTGTGGTTAATACCGCTGATGCAGCCAATGCTGTAGACGGAGGGGGAAGATGAATTGGTGCAGGCGGTGTAGGAACATCGACATCAGACATGAGCTCGGTGTCGCTGAGTGATGATTGATTTTGTCTTGTCGAGCGTGCCTTTGTACGAGCACTCTGTCGCTTAATTGGCTTCTCTGGAGATGCTGCTGCTGCTACAGACGTGGCCGAGATGCTAGGAGATGATGCAGTGGATGGAATCTTCAGCTTTGTTGGAGCGACTGTTGAGGCATTGGTACGGGTTGACCGCACTGGGCGACTTGATGCGGTTCCGGGCACTGATGCTGTCACCTTTGGCTGCAATTCAGTCTGCACTTCCTGAGTGTTCTGTGGCTGTGGTTGTGGCTGTGATGGCTGTGATGGCTGTGTTGATTGAGCACCGACATTTCTGCTGGTGTTGATACTGGTGTTAGCAGCGGCTGCCGCAGCACGGGATCTAGTGAGTCTGCCGCCGCCGCTGGAGAGGGCAACTGATGTCTGTGTTTGTGCTGTAGTCTGTAATTGAGATTGAGTCTGAGTCTGCACTGCGATGGCTGTCTTTTCCGCAGCAGCAGCAGCTCTAGTCTTGCGAGTAATAGAAGCTGTCACTGTCACAGCAGTTGCTGTTGCTGTTGCTGTTGCTGTTGTAGTTGCTGTTGACGAGGAAGTCTTTGATGATGTGGAAGTAGTCTTGAGGCCAGCGGCTGTGGCACTGACGAGTGGAGGCATGACAGCAACAGCCGACATTACGGAAGTGTGCTGTTTTGTATACCAGTGTTAGCTAGTAGTGTGCAAAGTCGAGCCACTGTTGTGAGTCAGCAGAGCTTCTTCTTTCTTCTTCTTTCCTCTTCTTCTTGCTGTTGCTACTGCTCTTCCTCTTCAGCTCAAAATGCAAACAGAGATGAGTGAGAAGCAAAAGGCTCGAAGATGGAAAGCGTCGAGAGTTAGACGAAGAGTGGGTGGGTGAGCGGATGCTGTATACTGTGATGTACACACACGCGGGCAGTTTGCTTGCTTGCTGAACAAAAATAGAAATCCCTCTCAACTACCGCAACAATGAACTTTGCCAACGATGGACGCCAAAAGGGAAATGTGATGGGTGAGCAAGTGTGACCTTCTCGACGATTTGGCGGTAGACCCGGCTTAGTGGACAGTAGCAAGCCGAAGTGTGATATTGCGTAAACACAAAATTGCTCGTTGGGCTATCACGGCAAGGAATAAAGAAAAGAAATAAAAAAGAAAAGAAAAAGAAAAAGAAAAAGAGAAGCTGAGTGTGTGTGTGCGCACGAGTGGGATGCAGAGAAAGACAAAGCGACAGAGAGAAGCGAAGCGAAGCAAATAGGACCGAAATTTGTTCAGAAAAAAATAACGCCTGTGTGGTCAGTTTCGATTCCATTCACTCTCCCCTCCTCGCCTCTGATTGGATAACGTTTTAAACTTTGCCCAAAAAGCGACAAATCGTGCACATGTACCAGTTCGGCCCAAGACACGGCCAGAAAGCAACGCCGATGACGGCTGGCGAGCAGGAGCTGCTTCGTGCCTTAAAGTCGCCGCATCCGTCGGTGCGCGTTGCTGCGATTTCGACCTATGCTGAGACAGTTTCGTCGTCTGGTGAACTCGCGCCGCTTTGGGCACTTCTGAATCCACCAGCCGCTGCTGCCGCCGCCGTTGCCGAGGTTGCCAGCAGCAGCAGCAGCAGCAGCAGCAGCAGCCACGGCAAGAGCGGTGGTGATGGTGCTGGGCTAGACCGCGTTTCAGCTGCAGCAGCACTGGATGCCATTGAAGGGATATCTCATCGCATACATCCTTCGGTTATCCTTTCTCACCTGCTGGCACTGCTTGGCAATAGAGCGATTCGAGCCGACCATGCTCTAATAGTCCACATTGCATTGGTAGCATACAGATTGAGTGTTGGTAGCTTTGTCGCTCCTGATGCTGCACCAACATCATCGTCTCCATACAGTACGCGTCCCGGCCCTCATCAGCATCCTTTACGCAGTGTTGTAGCTTCTCGACCAGAGCTCCTCCCCGTCATTTTGGCCGAAATCAGCTCCACTGTTCGTGACATTTGCTCAGTTGCTGCTGGTGGTGGTGGTAGTGGTGAGACAAGGTTCCGTAGTCTACTCGTAGTGCTACGCGCATTTCTGGACTATGTCGTCCTGGAGCGTCCGTTCCTACCAAAACAGAGCTCCGCTGGCTTTGTTAGCACTACATCTGTCATTGCAGTATTATTGAATGCTGCGACAATTTACCCTCAAGTGGCACTGTCTGCAGTAGCTGAGTACCTGGCTTCCGTCATTGTTCGACTGCCTCTTGATTATACATCGACAGCATCATTGTCTGATGACCCATTGGCAGCTCGCGAAATTGTGCTTGTGCAGTGCGCAACTTCATTCATCTCTCTTGCTGCTGCCACTGTATCCTCAGCACCCGTTAAAGACAGCGTTCACCATATTCAGTCATCGATGCTCTCTCAGATTGTTCACAATGTGCATGTTGGACGTCCTATTGAGCAGCTCAGCCGCCTGTATCGTCAATTGTCATCCAAGCTTTGCACAGTTGGTGATGCTAGCAGTCATAAAGTAACGTCGTTTGGAATGCTCGAACCAATTGCTATAGCGACCATCCTTCAACATGGTGGAGCCAACTTGTCATCTGACACTGTGCGCACATTGCTTGCTATTGCCAGTGAGTCTCTTGACCGCAATCCAAAGTGTGCTCAGTTGAGCTGTGTGCCGCGTCTGTTGATATTACCGCTGTTTACTATTGCAGCAACTTACACACAGTCTGATATTACGAGTGGTGCTGTCCAGCTGATTCGCCGAATTGCTGGTGCAAGCCGAGTGCCTGGTGTTCAATGTGAGCAATCAGCTGAGTTAATTTCTGAGCTGTCTTCACACATTGCGCAACTTGACATTGTTGGTGCTCTTCATCAGGCTGCAAAGAGTTGTATCAAGGCTATTGCAATGAACTTTGATCGATCTGACCTGAAGCACTATCGAGATGTAATCACTTCGAATAGTTCCGACTTGGTGCTTCCTCTGTTGCTGCAAAGTGCTCCTCGTACGGCTATTCACATCTTGACACTAGTTGGTGAGAGAATCAGCAGCATCAATACAGCCAGCACAGTTCCTCTATGCAAATATCTCCTGTGGCTTATAAGCACAAACACATCCAGCGATGCAGGTGAGTTTACTCAGCGGGTTCTTGCTGACATCCTCCCAGCCATGTGCTCACCTGTAAACACTGTTGTTACCAGCCAGGTTCTTGCCATTGCGACTGCTCTGGCCAATGATTTTCGATCTCGTCCAGCGCTGGCTTCTATTGGCATCCGCATGCTGGATACAATTGTGCGTGGAAACAGCCGAGTCTGGCCATCAATGAGAGCAGTGCTGGTAGAATGGACAAAGAGTAAACGCCAGCAGCGTGAAAACTATTCAAATGAGACTAACGATGCCAACACTGATTGCGATGTAACGTTTGTGAATATTATACGAACAGTTTGTGCTGAAAGACCAATGGAATCCCATGATGAATACTTCCCACTGTTGGTATCATTAATTCAAACCGAATCAATGAGTCCGGGTCGAATCCATCCTGTTGTTTTGGGCATTGCCCTGGATGGAATAAACTACAGTGTCTCATCTGGTGTGATTGAACCACTCACTCTATGGACTGCAGTTTTGGATTCATATATTAACAAGGCTCTTCACAAAGTAGCCATTCACCCGTCCATCATTACGTCTCTGCTTGATTTCTGTGGATATGTTGGGCAGCGTGCAAGCACCGATGCATCTGAAGCAGTTGACAGCGTTCGTCAGTTCCAACAAATCGTTATTGAACAAATTATACTGCCTTTTGCTCCTTTTGTTCCAGGCTCTCAGTCTGCATTATTTGGTCAACTGGGCGATCGTCGCGATGTCCGTCTCACTTCATTGTCCAATCCCAGTTGGAAATCTGCCATTTATTCAGCGTCATTGAATGCAATGTCTCAGTTCCCATCGCACTGGCTGTTCCCAATGCTACCCGACACTGCTGCGGATCTCATTTCCCAGCTCACTTCGCTATCTGAAGTTAACCTTGATTCACTTGGTGCTGAGAAGCTTATCGCTGTATTAGTTGAACATGAAGCTCGTCATATGCGCAACAGTTCATTAAAAGGCTCGTCCAGAGCATTGGTGTCTACTGGTGCATCTGCAGCATTCGCTAGTCTTGGTGGATCATCATTCATGAATAGCAGTAACAACAACGATGAAGATGGTGACGATGATGAAGAGAATGAGGATGATGGCCGGAATGATACACACAGTGAATCTCATTCATTCTCCACAGCTCGCTCATCAAGTGCAACCACCACTGTTCCAGGCAAAGCAGCAGCCGAGTACATCAAATCATCCATCGTTGATCCATCAAACACTCCACCATCCCAGCGCAGTGGTCTCGCGCTTGCATCTCTCTCTTACCCTCACATTTCTGAACAATTGTCATTGCCAGCTGATGACATTGTGCAGCAAGCTGAGCGCATCTACTCAACTCTACTTGAGAAGCAATTGAATGAAGTCGACTGCACTCTTCACTGGACCGTTCAATCTGATGCACCTCGCCTGTGGACCACCTGGATGCTCAAGTTCGTTGCAATGCTGGAGTCCATCTATTCACAGTCTACCGCCGAGAAACAATCTTCTGCTGATGTAATTTACAAGCGTTATTTGGGTGAACGCACTGTGCATACATCTCTTGTATTCCGTGAGGCGCTCTCTCAGATTTCTCAGACTCTCATTGGTCGACTTCAAATCGTACTGTCCAGCCGTGCCACTCCTACATCGGCCGCCAACTCACTGTATGCACTATGTGGTTTATGCACTGCCATCCACCGAGTAGCTCCTGCAATTTTAGCTCCAATTGTTGAGCATGCGTTTGAAGCTATTTACTCATCATTCCCACAGCCGCTGGATAGTCAAATTGTAGTTAAACAGCTTGGAGACGAAATTGGATCAGCATTGATTGGCTCGTTGGCTCGATTAAGCTGTCTGATTCCAACTGATGGCGAGAGATTGTTATCGATTAGTAAATTGATTAGTGAATGTGTTCAGTATCATCAACAGTTACAACAATCTGGGTCCGATCACACATTATTCTTTGCCTATTCCAGTCTGATATCATGCGGTATTGTTCGTAGATGTGCATTATCTCAGACTAGAAGTGGAAACAGCAGATCTACTAGCTATTCAACCGTGGCTGATTCAATGACTAAGCTACTAATTAGAACTGTAAACACATCAACATCATGCACTCCTTTAGCTGCGGCTGGCGCTGTTATTGGAGCTAGCTTGCATAGTTTCAGCGACTGCAGATTAGTTGATCAGCCAGCAGCCGTGATTGCATCATCCGACTCTACTAGACTCGGTGAATTTGTAGCAGCAGTGTGGTCGCTTGCTTTGGCACCAGCTCATGCCACTCGTATTCTAGCTCGTCTCCAGCAGCTTCGCCAGGCGTCAGATGTAGTGGCCAGTGATGCCAAATTCCGTCTAGTCAGATCTCATGTTTATTTAGCTGAAGCTTGCGGCATTGTTCAATTACTGGGTTTACTCCATCAACATTTACTTCAGCAACAGCATAACGCCGCCGCCACCGCCAACGCCACCGACAGCGACTTCAACTATAAAGATATTGTTGAACTGGTCTTGAATGTTTTAGAATTCCACTCTGATGCACTGGATTCAGCAACACAAATGACAACGGTTGCCAGACAGCAGCACATTTGGCCAATAATAATATTGCTTGGAATGAGACCATCCTTCTTAACGGCACGCAGTTGCTATTGGATGTCCATTGACTGTATGTGGTCTTCCTCTCGTATATTGGACATTGTTGGTAATGTATCTGAATCCAACACGGCAGCGAGGGTTGCTGAGACGTTTGAATTGCTAGTAAATCGACTTGGCTCTATTGTGACCACATCCGATCACTCGATGGATATTAAGTTTGTGCGCTCTTCTATGGCCGCATTCTCAATCTGGCAGGCATCCAGATTATCACCGCTCACTTTCACGCTAGATAATATTGCTCATACTGGCATTCGTCGTAATACAGCTGCTGAGGCTAACACATCATCCACAAATTCAGAGCATGACACTACCACATCTACAGATGAGACATCAGGATTTGACATTGCCAGTAACGTCATTGAACCTGACAACCTCAATCGTCTGCCTCTGAATACTTCGTATTCACGTGCTGTGTTTGAAGGACTCGTCACAAATATCAATAATAGTAAACCCGAACACAGCAGAGTCTCTTCAATGCTGTTCACTGCTCTCACCAAGGTCAACTGTTCACTTCCTGCTGTCCATTGGGCGCCCATTGTCACACATCCTTCCACCTCGCCTGAAGTTTGCTTACGTTTTGCTGCGCATCACGCTCCAGCCTCGTCGTCCCTTCTGACATTCACAGTGTCAGCTGTACTCGACGCAGTCTCCTCGATCTCAACCAGTGGCTGTGATAAGGGTCTTGTTCAGCTAGCACTCAGCTCGGACGTCCTCGGTCAAATCCTTGAGATTGGCGGACTGGCGACATCGGCGCGCCACAGCAATGTTCGCTGGCGCATTCTACCATCAATGCAGACATCGCTTTTGCCGGATAGACTGACCGAGTTCATTGGTCGCTGTGCAAAGCATCTGTTCTCTTCAAATAGCAACACTCCACGCAAACACAAGAGTGTGCTTATTGCTGCGCAAAACACATTCCTCAGCACGCTTGTGGCGACCTTGGACCATGTATGCTCAACTCAGCAGGAGAGAACCACGGTGCGTGCAGGCGTCACAAGTGAACAGGCTGCAGTGGCTCGTCACCAGCTACAGGTTGCAGATATGGTCCGCCAGAAGTTGCTCTCTACAACTGTTGGTTATTTCACAGCTCCAGCGTCTTCTGGCTCGGCAGTTGACATTGCGGACAGGCGCATTCAGGCAGTATTCGATATGTGGATTAGAACATGTGCAGTTAAGTATATAGACAAAGCGATTGGAATGTTTACGCAGCCCTCGCCATCCAATAAACCAACAACTGAGGCTTTGTATTGGAGCAGCAAGTGCCTGTTATACAGTTTGGAGCAAGAGCAGCAGCCATCAGCTTCGCAGGTTGCCGTCTTCAGCAAGTGCATTACTAAGCTTCTACAAGATGCTCTTGAGTTGCATATTCAACAGTTGCCAAACAAGACTCACTCACAAATGATTCTGCATAACTTGACTGCTGCCATCATCAGTGTAATGGGAGGACCGACTGGAAACGAGGCACACAGTCAACTGGACAAATTGCAGTGGATCACTCGTATATTGAACATTGCCATCATGATACTGCAATCCGCTCAGCAGCATGAGTTCTCAGACAAGACCACTGCACTCGAGTTGTTCAAAACATGCATTGTTGATATTATTGATCCACTCATCCTCAATGCTACAGGCACGACAAAAACGCAAGCAAGTGAGATTATTGATGCCATTCCGAGTATTGCACAGTTATTTGCCCAAGAACCATATAAAGGTGGTGAAGTTGAAGTACGTAAAGCTGAGGATGATATTGGTGCCCGTCTACTGCTACTGACTTTAAGTGCGACCAATTCGGCCAATGATGCTCATAAAGATGAGGATGCGCTGTTCGTGATGCTGCGCGAAGTGCGCAAGTGCCTGCCATCGAAGGAGCACTGGCGACTGGCGTAGAGTCTGACGCGGAATGGAATGTTGCCGCAGTGGACAGAGCCAGTCTCCTCCACTCTGCACTCACTCTGCACTCTCCATCTTAAACAGCTTGTACTTTGTATTGCATTGTTTCAATATTCTTTACTCTTTGAGTCTGACTATCCACTGTATCGATGCGGTGTATCGCAGCTGTGTCGGTGCTCTCTCTTGTTGCGTGGCCTGGCGCAGTGTCAGGGCTGTTCAACACAGCGCTTCCGCCGCCGTGGTGCAGCTGGCCGCCGCCGGCTGACGACTATGTGTCGTGGGGACCGATGCCGCCGATGCCGCCGTGCCCCAATCTGAGCTGGTGCTTCGACGTGGACGTGATGCTGCCGATGGTGCAGGAGATCCGCGCCAGCTGTGGAACCGCCGCGCCGGCAACAATGGCAGCGTGCAACAGCGACTTTGCCTGCATCCTGACCGTCATCAGCCGCATGGACAAGATCATCTCTCGGCCGCCGCCGTCGTACCAGACCAGAGCGAGTAGCGAGGAGAAGGCAGACCGCTGGACGAAGGTGCTGGGCCGAATGGTGATGCACTTCACTCCAGCGGCGCAGCCGTGGGCTCGCTCGGTGCTCGCCACCGAGTATGAGCGGAGCGGCAGCATGCTGGACGGCGCATTCTACGGTCGGTATGTTGCCGCTCTCAAGTCGATTTGCACATACGACATGAACAACGTCAAGCTGCCGTGTTGCGAGTCCACCTCGAGTGCGCGCCGCAGCTGAGCTGGAGCGAAGAGCGACAGTGCCGTTCGCCACTTGCCGAGTTGATTTGAACTGCAACTGCAATATAGGTGATGCCATGTGACGATACTTATATTGCATTGTCAAGTTAGATTCCCACCAGTGAGCGCGATAACCAACATCAGTATCACATTGCTATAACTCTCACACATTGCTATAACTCCCACACACAGCTGCATCTCTCTGCCTCCTTTCTGCTCTTGCTCTTCTCAATCACAATCGCCTCTCCACAACTCTATTTTGGAGTACAGTGCCCTCTCCAACACCACCACCACCACAATCACTGCTACTTTGAACACTCACATATCGCAATGCACATTGTCACAGCCATCGTTGCGGCCATTCTCGCTCTGCAGAGCGTGACCGCGCTGTTTGCAGGCTCGTATCCGGCCGCCTTGGTGCTCAAGCGAGACAAGGGAGGCGACGGAGACAAGGGAAACAAGTGCTTCAACTGGGAGGTGTTCCATCCGGTGCACGACGCAATCCTGGCTCAATGCGGAACAAAGTCGCCAGAATGCAAGACTGAATGCGACGACCGCTTCAAGTGTGTCATGCGCGTTATTGAAAGCCACAAGACCGACGATGGTGGCGGTGCACACGATGA
>MU602713.1:0-14153 GCA_025201865.1 Ramicandelaber brevisporus | reverse complement strand
TCGAAACAACGCTGCAATGCTACATGACTCGATCATACGGTTGTTCATCGATGCAGTAAAGCCTGGTATGCTCGAGGACATGAACCATGGCGACGACGACGACGACGACGACGACGACGACAACAAGTTATTTTATGCGTTTTGCAAGATGATGAGTACTCTGTCTCGCAACTTGGCCAACGACGATGGCCTCATTCCTGAGGAGCACATAATGGCTGCACGCATTGGTTCGATTGTTTACTCTTTATCCGACCACCTGGCTACACTTGTTGACGTTGAATTTGAATTCCGTGGTGACATAGTGAGTTTGTTTGTTCATGTGGTATATGGTGCATTTTTCACAGTATTTCTGGCTAACGATATTTTCAATGAACAATACCTCCCGGTTCTTCTTGGTCGCCTGCGTCTCTCACAAGATGGGTTCAAGCGACTACTTCCAATTATCGAAGCCGAGACTGGTCTTCGACTGGTCCCAGGTGGTGCAACTCACTGTACAACATATACAGTTGGATTCGAGTCTATGACATTGGCTACAAGTCGTGGAATTTGCACTGCTATGGTTCAAGATGAAATGATATCGAATTTGCATGGTGTTTGGGTTGAGGCTGAGAGCAAAGATGGTTCGAAGCTGGTGTATCGCAATCTCAAGTGTCCTGGCGGTGATGAGTGTCCAATCAGCTGCGATCAAGTCCAACGTGTGTTGCAATACAAGGGCAACAAAGACATTGACACGAAGTCGAAGAAAAAGAAGAAGACAAAGAAGTCGAAAAAGCTGAAACACAAGCCATTCAAACCACAATCAAGTGAACCTCATCACGACGACACATCTAGTACCAAGAGCACGACTAGTGGTTACAGTATCAAGCAAGACGAAGAAGACGGTGACGATGATGCTGACGGCGTGGATGATTATTCAGAGTCCAATGATCATGACTTTCAGGACAATGGTTTGATATTGCCCAAAGATTTCATTAAGAACTTGACCAGTCGTGGTGTGTTCGACCTAAAGTATAATTCCAAAATTCGCTTTACATTTTTGATGGCTTGTTGTGTGATCATTATCCCATCTTTAGTGCTAATCGTGTTCTTACTACTGTTACCCAATGGTGAATCTTCTATCAACAACGACCACAGTGCCAATGGCAGATCCTTAGAAGATTCCATAAACTCTACAAGTAGCACTGATGGTGGTAATATTTTCAGCAGTGGCAATATGACAGTAGCCAATTACAAGACGACAATCATCAATGACACCTCTTCCAGATCATCAGGATATACTAGGCTTACTTCATTATTATCCTGGATGTGTAGCACAGCTCTCTCTCTCTTACCATGCTTGCTCTTACATGGATTCTTGGTATCCTGCAACCACCTACTTCGAGCTACTGATTGCAAAGACAGCCGTGACAAGTTTCAAGGAAGCATGCAAGCTCAAGGGTGTCTGTCCAGGTTGTTTGACGGCCGCAGTTCTTCGAAGCCGTATTGCTCTCATGCTGCTTGCCTTTGGACAATTCGCGGGGCTAGTTGGTGCAAACAGCCTGGAACCGACATCGGCGAAGATATGCCTTGATTGCCAAGGCTCGACAACATGCTTGCATCGTGCGGATCTCTATTTCATTCAAGCTTTTAGGACTCTTGATACAGATTCAAACGCATCAACCAAAGAGTTTATTGGGCCATATAAACAAGAACTTCCAAGCGACTACTCTGTATGGAAAAAGCAAGGCTGCTATTATTTGGCTCAACCGAACAAGGCTTTTCTGGTTCATGAAATCCCTGACTCATACTATGTCGCAATGGTTGGCTTCGTAGACATTCTGAACAACAAGGTTGGCCGGCTCACTTACTTTAACGATCCCGTCGTTGTCAATCCACTTTCGACTCCAATGATAGACTTCCAGTATCTCAAGTAGAACACATGTCACTTTGATCTCTATTTTTTTTTAAACAGCAGATATGATGATGATGATTAGAGTATACACTTTACCTTTCGGTGTACAAAGGGCTGGAATAGTTGTAGTGAGAACTGTTACTGCTGCTAGCGGGTGAGCAACTCTGGATGGAAACAGTATCCACACTTTGGTCGAATCTTAACCACTCGTTCTCCAATCGTTGTTGTTGTTTATTCGAGGTGCTTACCTCTCTTGCCAAGCAAGGCTTTTTCTCTTTCTTTCATCTTTCTACACGACTTACAAAGACTGAACTCCAGATGGCGTGGCTCTTCACTACCGCTGCGGGCAAATACACTCAACAGATCGGTATGTTTACCTGGCTCCTTCGTTACCTGCTTACCTGCTCACCTGCTCACTAGTTGAGGCTTCGAAAAGGGCATACGATTGTCTTGATGACTACAAGCAAAGAGGCTGATGAAGAAACAACTTGGTACTGACATATGCCTGCTGCACTTGACTTGCTGACGTGTTTGAATTGCAACAGAGGAGGCGACGTCCGAGCTACTACCGGCTGGCGAGGACAACATGGTCGCCGCCTTGGAGATTAGCGACCTCATCAGAAGCAAGCGGCTGCCGGCAGAGACGGCTGCATACACTCTTCGACAGCGCATTGGCCACGCAAATCCAAATGTCCAGCTCAAAGCACTGTCTCTGATCGACATTTGTGTGAAGAACTCTGGGCCACTATTCCTCCAGCAAGTTGCTTCACGAACGTTTATGGATGACTTGGTGTCAATTGTGAACAATCCTGCTGGATGTCATCGTGAAGTTAAAGAGCGTATTTTGGAGTTGATTCAAGAGTGGGCTCATAGTTTCCAGTCACAGGGCGAATTGGGCTATGTTATGACAGTCTACAAGCGACTCAAGAATGAAGGACACGACTTCCCCCGGATGGATGGATCGAAGGTCAGCGGAGCCATGGTGGACAGTGCAACTGCGCCAGAATGGACTGACTCTGACTACTGTATGAGATGCCGCACAACGTTCACATTTACAAACAGAAAGCATCATTGCAGAAACTGTGGTCAAACATTCTGCCAGGCTTGCTCCTCAAACAATCTTCCACTCCCTCACTATGCCATTGAGGAGGCTGTGCGAGTTTGCAATCCATGCTACCTCAAGCTAAAGAAGGTTGTTCCTGGAAGCAGTTCCGCACTTGGTCGCAGCAATACAGTCAGCAGCGGTTCAACAAAGAAGTACAATGTGTCCACAGTGGCTGACAATCGGCGCGACGAGGATGACGACCTGGCACGCGCCATTGCAGAGTCACTCAAGACTGCTCCTCCAGAGACGGCTTCGTCCAGCTCCAACGCATCTCACAGCCGCGCTCTTTCTCAGCAATCGCGCTATGAAGAGAAGCTTCGCAAAGAGCAGCAGTGGCTGGCAGCTGGAAGCTCATACAATACTCATAGCAACAGCAACAGCAACAGCAACAGCTACAGCAATCATACTCGTTCAACTTCAGTTGGTAGCTCTGCTAGATACAATGGCAACAAGGCAGCAGATGAGGAAGATGATGCGACACTCGAGCTGGCTATTCAAGCATCATTAAAGGAGCTCAAATTGCAAGAGGAACTACGAAAGCAGGCGAAGATTGTTGATGAGTACAAGGCTACTGGTGTGATGCCTGATGTCGATGCTGACGAAGTTGCTGAGGTTGAGAATGATTTGTACACCGATAATGGCTCTATCAACGGTGGCTATGCTACTGGCGGCTCCATCGTCGAGCATGAATATGATCAGTACAGTGACAGATACCGCATAACAACTGCCACCGCTCCACCGTACACTCCAACTGTTGCGTCACCCACGACTGTTCGCAGTCGGCAGTCTATCTTGCCTGATACTGAATTAAGCAACAGTGTCGCGTATCTTCAGGCGGAGGAGAGCAGAATTAGAAGACAGGAGGATGAAGCAGCGCAGCTCGCACAGCATCTCGCATTGTTCTCAACGTTGCTGGACAGAGTACGTGCATATGGACGCGATGTTAGAGATGATCCTCAGATTGGATTCTTACTTCGAGAGATTAATACTCTTCACAATTCATTGATCAAAGAAGAGTTGGTGGAAGCCGAGCGGAAGCAGCGGGAATTCACAGAGCTGAATGAGAAGATTAACACTGCAGTTCGCATGTATGATCACCTATTGAGCGAGAGATTGGCTTATATGCGTGGCCAACCAGTTAACAGGTCACAGCCCTACCAACAGCAGCAGCCACAGCAACAACAGCAGTACCAGCAACAACAGCAGCAGTACCATGCACCGCCATATGCTCCACAGTATAGCCAGCCACATCCATCTCAGCTGTATTCTCAAGCTCCTGGTCCAGCCCCAACTTCGTATCCATATCAGCAACAGCAGCAACAGCCTCTTTATCTGCAACAACAACAACAACAGCAGCAACAGGCGGCACCACAGCAACAGCAACAGCAACCACTGCCCCATCCTTCGATGGTTGGAAGTCCACCTCCTTCCTCGGCTGCTACTGCTCCAGCTCATGTCCCACAATACGCTCCTCATCAACCACCACAACCACAGCAACCACAGCAACAGCAACAACAACAACAACCACTACCACAACTAAACCCACAGACTCAACCCCAGCCCCAGCTTGTACCACAGCAATTGCTCACGCAACAATCACCTAGTTTGCAGACCGCAGCATATCCGGCTCCACTCCCAGTTCCAACAATGCAGCCGCCTCATTCCCAGCCACAACCACAAATCCAACCAGCGTCGATGCAAGCTCAGGCTCAGGCTCAGGCTCAGGCACCACAGCCACAGCCACAGCCACAGCCTGCTCCAGCCAATCTTCAAGCACCATTGTCTTTTACAAATCTTGCTCCAGTGTCTGAGAAAGCAAAGTCGCCTCCTCCTGCAACTGCTCCTCAAGCTGATCAACCGGCATCCACACTCTTGCTCGAATTAGATACTCCACTGATTGACCTTTCTTAAACAGAATCACCTCATCTTTTTTTTACTTATTAAGATTCCATTTTAACATTCTTCACTCCATTTTTTGCTTCTTTGTTGGTTTATTTGCTTTTTGGATGAATGAACACTTCTTTTGAATAAAAAAGAAAAAACATTTAAAGACACTAGAAGAGAGTGTCTTAAACACCAACATTGAGCAGCAGACTGTTGCCGTTGTCTTTGCCAGATGGCAGGTAAGTCACATTGCGAGCCGTGGCAAGTGTGTTGGCAATCTCCTTGGCAGCCTCAATACGACGCAGCTGGACCATACCCTTGCCGGAGCGCTCCAGGGCATTCGAAATGGTTGTGGCGGCATGGGCCTCACCCTCGGCACGAATGATGGCTGCCTGCTTCTCTTGCTCGGCCTTCTCGACAACGAACCTGGCACGCTCAGCCTCTTGCTGGGCAATCTGCTTCTGCTCAACAGCGTTGGTGAATTCCTTACCAAATGTCATGTGAGTGATCGAGACATCGCGCAGATCGATATGGAAATCCTGAGCACGCTTCACCAGCTCGGCACGGATCTTCGAGCTGACAATTTCACGCTGTGTGATCAGCTCGCCAGCATCAAACTGCGCCACAATGGCCTTAAGAACTTCATTGCCAATGGACGGCAGCACTCTCTCGTCGTAATCCGTGCCGAGGTTCTGATAGATCTGTGGCAGGCGCTCAATCTTTGGCTGGTGAAGCACACGCAGTGTCAGCGATACCATTTGCAAGTCCTTGGAGCCGGTTGTGGTCGAAATGTTGCGTGGCTTTGTGCGGACATCGAAGATAATCGGCTTCTGGATGAATGGAATGAGGAAGTGAGTGCCCTCTCCGGTAACCTGCTGCTTGACACCGGTGAAGCGGTCAAACAGAACAGCGCGCTGTCCACCCTTGACGTCGTAGATTGACAGCTGGACAAGACTGGTGAGCGCGCCAAGAGTGAGCGCCGCCTTTCCGAGCTTTTCGAGAGCCTGAGGTGCCGACATTTATGCAGTTGATAACCAAGTCTATTACTAAACAACAAGAGCAAGAGCGAGAACAAGAACCAACAACAACAACAAAGCGTGTAGATCGTCTTCGTCGAGCGTGTCTGATGGAAGTTGATTTGTTTTTTTTATCGTCGTGCTTTGCGAGATTTGGGGGGCAACTTCGAGGCGCGAATAGTATAAAAACAAACCAAAAAATTAAAGGAACCAAAAGTGTACGATGCAAACTTGGTAACGATAGTTGATGGCGGGTAAAGTATAAAGTATAAAGAATAACAAAGTAGAGTTTAAACAAACAGGACGATAGCGGCGGCGACACCGGCAGCCAGAGTGACATGTGGCACGAAAGCTGCCATGACACCGCTGCTGCCGCTGCTGCCTGGTGTGCTTGAAGGGCTGGATTGTGGCGACGATGGAGATGAAGCAGGAGGGTCACTGCTTCCACCACCGCCATCGCCTCCACTGGTTGGTGGAACAGAAGGCGACGATGGTGATGATGGCGATGGCGATGGTGATGGCGATGGAGATGGTGATGGTGATGGTGAGCTTGGGTCAAGGAGATCCTCTTGCTTGACGCCGATTCTCTGAGCAATCCATGAAGCATCCTCCAAATACGATGCCACAACACCATACACTGTGACATCCTTTGAGACACCAGGATCTCCGCTGCCGCTGGTGGCCCAGTTACTCAACTCACCAATAAGGCTCTTGTCTGAAGACAGAACAAGCGAGCTACCAAGAGTGCTAGCCGTGAATCCAGTCTTGAACTCAACGCAATAGCTGGTGTGCTTCGGAAGAGTAAGCTTGGGCATGGCCGTGTTGCACTTGTCCATTGCGACAATCTTGGCTGAAAACTGTTGAAGACTCTGAGGGTCCTTTGGTTCAGGCGGAGTGTTATACACGCCATACGACAGTACGGTGACGGTATCATCCGGTTTAATCTTCTTGTTGGCAATCTTGATGGGTGTTGCGTCCGATGGAGCGGATGGGTCAACTTTGGCAATTCGAGCTGAACCCAATGGCCAAATTTGAGCCTCAGCCCCAACGGATCCACCAACATTGTACTTGTAGGGCTTTGTCACGGTTGTCTTGAAGGCTTGCTCACCAAATTCGGCACCAAACTTGGTGAGCGGCTTTTCATCAGCACGCTTAAGCAGTGGAACAATGAAGCAGTATCCATCCGCAATAATCCAGTCTTTGGAGAGCAGGAAAGCTGGGCAAATAGCAACCTTCTCGTCTGGAAAGAAGGGCGACGGGTCGCGAGCAAGCTTGGCGAAGCCTGGGAAGTCTTTGGGCGAGGCATCGGCTGCCCAAACATTTGCAGCACTTCCGAGACAAGCGGCAGCCAGTGCCAAAACAGATACTGAAACACGCATTGCGTTCGATAGAGAAAATAGAATATAGAAAGAACAACAATGAAGGTTCGATTTGTGTGAGTGTGAGTGCGTGAGTGTGAGTGTGACAGAGAACGCGAACACAAGAGTTGGATTGGACTGATTGACAGCTTCGGAGTTTTGCAATACAGCGTAGAAACGAGGCGTGCCGCATTATATACCTGCGAGCCAAAAACAAAAGTGACATCAACGCCTCAGTCGACAGTGATTAAATTTAACACTGATCCGCAGTCCTCATGCTATTTAAAGCTTGATGCCAAGAATCTTTGTGGTGTTACACAACAGACGGAGAATGTTCATGGTACAACAATGATCTATTTTAAAAAAAAAAATGAAGTAAAAAAGGAATGACATGATAATTATAAAAGTTCCAAAATGAGCTGGTGAATTACTACGGATGCAGCGCTTTGTAATGAGGCATGTGTTTGATGACAATGCTCGGGTCAATATCAAGGTCTTTACACGCGAGCGTGTAGACTGCTGCAGCTGCCGACGAGCTAATCTTCTTCACACCCTTGAAGAGAGCCCTAATCATTTGCCAATCGACATTCCAGTCAGAACCCAGTTTGGCCATGCCTGCTTCAGCAAGCCAGTAGAATGTTCGCCGCTCTTTTTGCTCGTGGTGGAAATACACAAGGTGTAGCCGGCCACCATCCTTGTGCACAGTCTTGTGGTCAGTCTGCAGTTCTTCGAATTGACTGCGGAGATCATCCGATACAGCGTGGTGCTTCATGGGGTCAACAATCTCGGCCGGGAAGTGGGAGTAGCCAGGCATGCGAGCCCAAACAATCGTGCCAGGCTTGTATGCAGCTGTCGGCAGCTGCGACGGCCGCTTTGATACCTTGGCCATCTCCTCGGCAGTGAAGTCCACGGTGAGCGGTACAGCGAAGCGCTGTCTCTTGTGGGCAGGGGAGCGGACAGTGGTGCTTTCAGAGACTGATTCGGTGGCTGGAGTGGCAGATATGGATGGTGAAGCTGGAGGTGGCGATGGAGATTTGGCAGAAACGCTTGCTGGAACACCTTGCTGCTCGTTCTTCTTTGTTGCAGATTGTGGTTGTCTTGTGGGAAGTGGTGAGTATCTGAATGCTGGCACATTAATGGACAGTCTGGAGGCAGCTGCACGTGTGACTCGCACTGTAGATGGTTCCGCAGGTGGCGTAGGCGAAGAAGTAGTCTCAATGTCCATCGTGCTGCTTGCTGATGGTGTTCTAAAGTGCTTCGATGCAGTGGCAGCAGAGGTTGAGGCTGGCACGTCTTCTACCGGCTTGGCTGGCAACTCAGCCTTTGCCAATCGAGCCGATTGCCGGGTTGTAGTGGCAGGGTGAGCAGAGGCAGCTTGCAGAGTCGATGATGGCGGACGAGGTCTCAGCACATGCCGCGATTGCACTGGAGTTGGCTGATTATCATGTTCTGGCTCTGGCTCTGGCTCTGGTTCTCTCTCGTGCTCAAGTTGATCATCAATGCCTTGAGCAGAGCTGGATCGCAAGACACGAGTGGAAGATGGGAATGTTCGACGACGTTTGCGCTTGGCGCGATGTTCGTCACTGGATGCTGCAATGTCACTGAGCTTCTCTTGTACAATGTCCATATCGATTCCGGCAGTATCAGCTGCCACATCCTCCTGTGCAGTTACAAACGATGACTCAGTCTCGACAGATGGTGACTCCTTTGGACTCGGCGGCACCTCTGGAGTCTCGATAGTCTCTGCAGCGTCGGCATCTTCTCCAGTTGAGCTTGACTGAGTGAATTGAATCGGAATAAATGTGGCTGGGATTCGTTCGCTCTGAGTGTCGTCTGATCTAGGCACATCAATATTCCAGTCAAACATACCTGTGTCAAATGATGTATTGAGGAAGCCAGTTGATTGGTCGATGGGCATTACACCAATTGATAATTTGGCTCGGTCTAGTATTGGCTGAATAGCATGCTTGAATCGATATGCATATCTGCTATAGTAACTGGTGTATGGATTGTATTTATGGCAATTACTAATAATTAAGTTGATATCACTCAAATACTCATCAAATGTAATATATTCAAAGTTGTTGATTTTGCTGCTCATTGTGCTCAAATCCATTGGCTTTTTAATCGTTTCATAGTAATCTGGATATACACTAATTGGAACTGGCTCAGCGAATACATCCTGTATATCTAATCTAGTTACATTATCATGAACACTACGAAGTGCGGTAGAGACTGGAGCCAGCATTAACATTGTATACTGATGCAATACTCTGACTGCTCTTAGTTTTTCGCGTTCTCTCTTTCTAACCAATTCTGATAATACCATTACGCGTGTTAAGTTTCGCTTTATGTTATCCAAAGATTCTCTAGTTTTCCTAATATTCTCTTCATCATTACCTGTGCCATCCAAATCGGTAGAGTTGGCTGTCCATGGTTCCAGATGCAATCTCTTTAATAAAGGCGCTCCATTTCTATGCTGTCTCTTCAATGCCCAGTATTTGGCTACTCTTTTGAATGTGATTGTCCATTTGTTTTCCATATAAATGCTATTGCTACTGCCATTGTTACTGTTATTACTGTTACTGGTGCTATTTGCTGCACTGACATCCAATACACTGCTGGTATTAGATGAGTGCTGTTCCAGTATTGATGAAATAACTCTTTTTGCAATATACTCTGGAATAATAGGTGCATCTGGGCTATAATATCTAAACAATAGCTTAGTTTCTCTGCTCGTATCTTCAGGCAATCTAGACAACAATGCGAATGACAACCCAGCCATTTCTGGATCATCTTCAAGTTCATTTCCAACTCTACTTTCTTCATTTTCCATTACAACACTCTGTCGTTTACCCTTTCCTTTACTTGCCTTTTTGACAGGAGACGGGAGATCATCTGCTGTGATTGGTGGGCCAGCCAAAGGCGACATTGGAAGGTGGCTGGCTGCCAGTGGTCTGAGTGCAGATACTTTGCTCCGTTTACGGATAGGTGTATCTATGGATAGAGGAGTTCCATTGATCTTCGAGGGTTCATAGTATTCACCAGTATTCATTGGAGTTGAAGGAACCGAAGGACCAGGTGCATGTTTTGCAAAATACTTACTAAAATCAAACTCGGCACTGTTGTCATTGCTGTCATTGTTGTTACCATTATTGTTATTGTTGTTGTTGTTGTTGTTACCATTATTGTGATTGTGATTAGTACTATTGTGAGTATGAAGGTAGTTTCCCAATTTATTGTTTCTTTCCTGCTGTTTATTTAAATTCAGTAACATGTCGTTTACACAGGTTTCACCATCAGAGTGTTTTTCACAGTATGCTTTGAATATAGGGTTGCTTGTAGTTTTATCAGATTTAACATGCATAGTAAGATTAGATTTGGCAGCACACATTGGATGAAAAGCAACATAACACATTCTATTTGAACACTGGATACATGCACCTCCTCTTTTACCACATAAGCTGCACAATAGTTTCCATCTCGATTTGGGTATTAACTCAATTCCATCTATCGGTTCCATGTATATTTGGTTAGCAAACCCAGTTTCAGGAATCCACAGTGAACACAGCACATGAGCCCACAATCCACTGTTGGTTTGTTTGAATGCTCCATCTGTATGCGGACAAAATAGGCATTTGACGAGATTATCTGGGGCATGACTGCATTTTCTACACAGCCATTGCCCTTCTGGTATATAGGGAACTCCATAGCACTCTTGGTGTACTGCTATATTGCATCCATCACAATACACTATTGCATTGCTATTCTCACATTCATCCTCTCCACAAATACTACATTCACTCTCCAGCGGCCCCATTTGTGTTTGTTGCAGCACTGCCAGTCCTCTTTGCAGACTCTTTGTGACTTCAAACCACTCCTTCTCTATCAAGTCTATTATATACTCAAACATTTTCATATTCAATGAGGCCCATTTTTGACTTTTTGCACTTTCATTGTGCTTCTCAACCCAGTATTTGTCTTGCTCATCCATATCGTATTCTATTCTCTCTTTAATGCTGCTGCTACTGCTATCTCTTCCATCGATTGATGTCATTGCATGTTCTGCGTCGATATAGTCTCGATGCACGATATATGATGTCGCTGGTCTACTGTAGTCAATCTTTATGGGCGGAGGCTCTTTCAATGGCGCATTCCTCGAATTTGGTCCAACAATAGTAATAGTCTCTGTGGGCACTAACAGTGAATGCGGCGGTTGAATTAATCTAAATGTGGCTTTAGGTAGCTGGTCAATCGCCTTCTTTGTAACGAGATGTGTGCTCGCCAAATGTTCACCTCTATTGGACACTATCATTGATGTAGGCAGTGTCGCACTCCCATTGGTTGATTTAGATGGATGCTGTAGTCTCTGTGGGACACCACTTTCCACGATTTCTATTGGTCTGTCTGCTGTTGTTGTTGTTGCTGTTGTAATTAAATTCTGCGCCACATTTGATAGTGCTGAATCAACAAATAATAGCTTTTCATTCAGGTCAATATCTGGTACAAAATCAGTGTACGGCCGCTCTTCGCGTGGCTTAATGTGTTCTGCTGATATCTCACTTCCTCCACTGGATAACTCGGGCAAAGCTACTATCGAAGAAGGTGCCTCAGAAGCCCCGCGTCTGTTTGATCGACTGCTGTGCTTTGGAGGTCTTCCTCTTCTTTGAGGACTCTTCAGTCCAGCTGTTGTATCAAATACACTTGCCATGTTCCACGCTGGCGTACTTGCTCCACTCTTCTCTGTATTAATCATCCCAGCTCCATCATTACCAGCAAATAGATCATTATTCATTAAACTGCTCATAATCTCATTTGACTCCAGTGTCTGGGCCGCCTCATGCTCTGTAGCCACACTCGTGTTGCTGTTTGTGCGGCGCGTCATGTACCTCGGTGTATTGGCACCATTGTTGCTGTTGGAAGTGACTGGGCTGGATTCGCTGTTACCATTATGAGCAAGCCTTTGCATTGACTTTGGTTTGCGACCTCGTCTGCCTTTTGGTGTTGCTTCGATCGCTGGCAATGAGGTGCCGAAAACAACGCCAACTGTCATCGAAGTGGTGTCAGTTGAACCAAGTTCTTCTCGTACTTGCTGTTGCTGGCCCTGTTGTTGTTGTTTATAAGGCTCATCATCATACTGTTGTTGCAGCTCTTGTTGTTGTTCTTGTTGCTGTTGGCTCGAGTCTGACTGTACAGCGTCTTCTGATGCTGGTGATTCCGCGACAGTTGCCGATGAGCCAGCCTCAGCGGAAGGCAGTGCAGAGGGCACGTCGATCGCAGAGGTCATCGAGCAGGACGGAGCAGTTGTGCGTTACAAAATGGGTGACTCTAATCAAGAGGGGGAGAAGTTCACGCCTTGTCGCTGTTGTTGTTGGTTGTTGCTGTTGTCGTCGTTGTTGTTGTTGCTGTCGCTGTTGGTGTTATTGACTATGCAGACCACACACCGAAGCAGTACACACTGAAAAATGGCCATGTTGAAGGCAACCAAGGTCAGAAAAGAGGACAGCTACCTAATGGCTCCATGCTATACAATCAGCTATTGTAATCGTATTATTGAAAAGAAGAGGAAGAAAAGAAGAGAGAGATACAGTTCTAAATGGGAAGGAAGCTTGTACCGCTTGATAGTAGCGATGTCGGATTGGATGGCAAATATGTCTTAAGATACCAAACTAATGTGATGAACTGTAGACCTGCAAAGACAACGGCACCGAGGAACTCGCCCTTGACGACTGAAAAGTACAATGTGCCAAAGAGTGCTCCAATGTATAGCAGCGACATTACACCACGCTGACGAGACGATATCATCTGTTTGATATGAGCGCGCGGACCACGTAGAATTGCAATCGAAAGCAAAATCAGAAGACTGCCCATTGAGAAGGCCGCGGCAAACCCAGTCGGTGACACCATCGTCAACTTCATGATTGATATAAAGAAGCACAGGACACCAGTGCCTGCGCACACTGCGAATCCAACCAGTTTCTGCATATACGTCAACTGAATCCATTCTGGCTCTGGTGCTGGGGTTGCACTGTTTCCCAGCCAGCCACCGAAGAAACCGCTGCTCGGTGTATTGGCAGTGTTGCCGCTTTCGTCGTTGGCAAGTGGAGTGTAGCCGTTCGAGCCACCAGGGAGACTGGCACGAAGCGAGGAGAATGCTGATGAGGCAGCTCCAGTTACACCAGACAGCACACCGCCACTGGGGTTTGGAGCAGTGGCAGGTGCGGGGAGGATACTGCCTCCAAACGATCTAGACTCTCCAGGCAAAGAGCCACCTGCGTCGTTGCGCAGCTTGGCCATCGCATCTCGAACTGACGACGACATCAAAATGAACTGAACAGAAAAGAAAAAGAAAACAAAATAAAGTGACAAACAGAGTAGAGAACGCCAAGCGCTCAACAACTAACCGCCAGCATTGGAAAAACGTGTCAAAATCGGCAGGACACTGACGAATGCTAGATGTCTGGAAGGGATGTTGAGTCTGGCCAATGAAGCTCATAAAGATGAGAATGCGCTGCTCACGATGCTGCGCGAAGTCCGCAAGTGCCTGCCATCGAAGGAGCACTGGCGACTGGCGTAGAGTCTGACGCGGAATGGAATGTTGCCGCAGTGGACAGAGCCAGTCTCCTCCACTCTGCACTCACTCTGCACTCTCCATCTTAAACAGCTTGCACTTTGTATTGCATTGTTTCAATATTCTTTACTCTTTGAGTCTGACTATCCACTGTATCGATGCGGTGTATCGCAGCTGTGTCGGTGCTCTCTCTTGTTGCGTGGCCCGGCGCAGTGTCAGGGCTGTTCAACACAGCACTTCCGCCGCCGTGGTGCAGCTGGCCGCCGCCGGCTGACGACTATGTGCCGCGGGGACCGATGCCGCCGATGCCGCCGTGCCCCAATCTGAG
>MU602712.1:39435-51536 GCA_025201865.1 Ramicandelaber brevisporus | reverse complement strand
TTAGCACCACCTCCGCCAGATGGCTGAGCACCACCGCCTCCGTATCCACCGCCGCCGCCTCCAGATGGTTGAGCGCCGCCACCGCCATAGCCACCGCCTCCAGATGGCTGGGCACCGCCTCCTCCGTAGCCGCCACCGCCACCGCCTGAAGGTTGTGCACCACCGCCACCATAGCCACCTCCACCAGATGGCTGTGCTCCGCCACCACCATAACCTCCACCTCCGGATGGTTGAGCACCGCCACCGCCGCCGTAGCCGCCGCCTCCAGATGGCTGAGCGCCTCCTCCATAGCCACCGCCGCCGCCTGATGGAGCAGCACCACCGCCGCCATAGCCACCACCACCAGAAGGCTGGGCACCACCTCCTCCGTAGCCACCGCCACCGGATGGTTGTGCACCTCCACCGTAGCCACCACCGCCAGATGGAGCAGCACCTCCACCATAACCACCGCCAGATGGCTGGGCACCTCCGCCGTAGTTACCGCCACCTGAAGGAGCAGCGCCGCCGCCGCCGCCACCTTTGCCCTTAAGAACTAGTGCATCGTTGCTTGGTGTGGGTGCGGCATTGACGGACGCGGCAAGAGCGCCAACAAGAAGGCAAGCAATAGTGAATCGCATTGTATAGAAGTGTATGGAAGTGTATGATGTGTTCAGTTGTTTTGTTGTATCAGAGAAAAAAAATGAGTTTGTCGATGTGAGTCTGTAAGCATTCCGATCTAGATTTGGCACGGTTGTCTGCACGATGGCATATACTTATATACATATGCACGAAAAGGGACGAAAGAATGTGTGTGGTTGTGTGTTGTTTCACTGGGCATATTGCGCATTCCATGAGGGAGGAGAGGAGGGGGGAGAAACAGATGAAACACACTCAATCCCCATCTCCTGTCATTCTTTTCGCGACAGATGTCTCCAGATTTGGGTGGGAGAAAGAATAAAATCTTACCAAACAGCTGGACGGTCGCTGATGAAACAAGTGAACGTGCATCATCCTCAACATTTACATTCTTTACTCAACCGTGACGACTGTTAATTTTATGTTGATTGTATTGTTTAAAGGTCTTTTTAATAAAAAAAGATAGGAAAAAGTGGTAATGTATCCGTGTAGGTTTGTTTAACAATAGATCAAGGATGTTTGACCATTGCCTTCAAATTGCAATTTAGCAGTTGCAACACGTTGAACCTGTGCCTGGTCATGCGAGATCCATATGCATGTTAAGTTCCGCAGCGTCGTTTCTACCAATAGACACGTCTCATGATCCAGTGCACTTGTTGGCTCGTCCAGCAGCAGCACCTGTGGCTGTAGCGATACTGCAATGGCCAGCGCCACGCGCTGCAGTTCACCACCTGACAAACTCGACCACGAACGCTGCCACGTGTCTTCGCTCAGATCCCAATGCATTGCAATTTCAACTGGATCCAGTCGTTCCCTGCCCTTCAGTGATGAGAACTTGCTGAGCTGCTCCATGAAGTCAGAAGGGGTGCCAGGATAGACTGCCGGACGTTGAGGGACGTACATGACGTGGCTGCGGTATTCGGGCATATCCATAGACTGGACGGTTTCGCCGTGCAAGAGAATGTCGCCGCCGTCGCGTGCTGTTAGCTGAGCGATGCAGCGCAATAGAGTTGTTTTGCCAGCACCGCTAGGACCGACGATTGCAATGGTTTGGCCGGCATACAAGTCAAACGTGATGTTGTTGAATAAAAGCGTGGACGTTGGAGGCATGACGTTGGTTGTAGGTAA
This sequence comes from Ramicandelaber brevisporus, assembly GCA_025201865.1. Classification (NCBI taxonomy): domain Eukaryota; kingdom Fungi; phylum Kickxellomycota; order Ramicandelaberales; family Ramicandelaberaceae; genus Ramicandelaber; species Ramicandelaber brevisporus. Next base: position 49,793 of record MU602712.1, on the reverse strand, counting down.
AACAGCTGGGCTCGAACTGGGCTTCTTTGAGCTAAATATGTTGAACAGGCTGCTGAGATAGCCTGTATTGCCTTGTCCATTGCTGCCGTTGCTGTTGCTGTTGCCACTGCTAGTATTGGAAGCAGTGTCATCGAGCTGGCCAGTCTCGCACGGTTGTTTGTGGCTCATACACAGCCCTATCACGCTGAGCACGGGCTCTAACAGGGAATCGTCGTGGTCGCCAATCGATATCAAGACGCTCGTCTCTCCGTCTTCGTCCACCGAGCTGCGTATGTTTGCGCTGTCCGTCGTCATCTTGCCCGCTTGCTTGGTTGCTCGCTTGCTCGAATAGAAAGCTGATCACTTGCGTTGTTGTTTTGGGATGTGCGCGTGTATGCCAAGATTTCGGTGACGACGTGCTACTTTCCAACTCCCCACTCCTCCCCACTCCTCTGCCTCATCGCTCGAAAAAACTATCAGACTCTCTACTCGAACTCTAATGCCATTGTACTGGTTGGTGTCTGTGCCAGGTCGCGGGGATCGCGCGGCTGCCTTGGCCACGTTGCGTAGCCATGTTGCCGGAACCAGCGGTGGCAGCGGCACCGAGCTTGGCGAGCTGTCTTCCATCCCACTGCCCGAGTTCCGGATCGGCACTCTTGACGCGCTTATTGTTCACTCTGACGAGCTGGCGAGACACGACGCGCTGCTCGAAGCGACTGTCAGCAAAACAGCCGACACTCTTCTGAATTTGCTTGTTCAGCAACAGCAGCAACAGCAGTCGAAGGGTGTTAAAGAGCCTCCGGTTGAGTCGCAGCTGCTTGTTGAAGGAAAGACGGTTGACCATTATCTGAAGTCGCTGCAGTGGGATGCGACCAAGTATCGTGTCACTGATCGCAGCATCTCGGATGTCACCAACGCAATTGTGCAAGAAGCGACATCGATCGACTCTGGACTGAAGACGAAGCTGTCTCAGTACGCGACAGCCAAATCAACTCTGCAGGCACAAGCCAACAAGCAGCAGGGTAATCTCAGCGTGCGTTCTTTGGCTGGCATTGTAACGGGCGACCACGTTGTGCCTCCCTCGGAGCATTTGACAACCTGCTTCGTTGCAGTCCCCAAGCAGTCCAAGTCCGACTGGCTCCAATGCTACGAGACTCTAGCTCCGTTTGTGGTTCCACGCAGTGCCAAGCAGATTGCAGACGACAACGACTACGTCCTCTACTCCGTTGCGCTATTCCGGAGAGCCGTTGACGAATTCATACAACGCTGTCGTGAGAAGCGGTTTGTGGTTCGCGATTTCACATTCAATCCTGAAGCTGCCGAACAGGACAGGCTGGCATTGCTCGAGAGCGAGGAGCGAGAGCAAATGTTGCTGGCCACGCTGACGCGCTGGTGCCGGACCGCATTCAGCGAAGTGTTTGCAGCATACATTCACATCAAGATTGTCCGTGTGTTTGTGGAGTCTGTACTGCGCTATGGTCTTCCACCAGACTTTGTGGCGGCGGCAATCAAGCTGCGTCCTAAGGCTGAGTCCAAGCTGCGCAAGGCTCTCAATCGAACCTATGCCCAGTTTGACATTGCTGGCCGTGACTCTGTTGCTCTTCAGCAGCAGTCTCGCCCCAGTGTCAGCGAAGGTAATGTCCGTGTGATTGATGGATCAAGCTCGGTTTCGAAGCTTACATCCAGCATGAAGAATACGTCGGTTGCTGATACTGGCTCGTCCACTGCGGCCTGGGAGACTGAGTTTGCAAGCGTGTTGAACGACAAGTCATACACCGCCTTTGTCATGTTCCCTGTTGATTGGAAGCATGCTCAAGCACGTTAAACACCAAACAAACCAGCATCATCTTCTTTTTTAAGTTTAAAGTGTTTTTTCTTCTTTCTTTTTAGTCTTTCCTTTTCTTATCCGATCTCTTGAATGCAAGTCACAGCTGATGGTTGAAGGTTATTCGCCACCGATCTTATCTATGACTCGACGAATCGATAAGTTTTCCTCTACCCGTCCCCCACAGCAAGTTGTCTGATCTTCAAAAGGTTTTTTTTTTATAATCTTGTTCGCATACTTAACACTCATTATTCAGTATTATACTTCAGTGAGCGAACGAGTGAGTGAGCTACAAGTGTCACGTTGTCACCGGTTCCGTCCTAGTCCGTTCGAAAGCACGCGTCACAAGTCATCTGCATAACACTCTCATTTGCTCTCTTTCTCTCTCTGTCTTTCCCTCTCTATCTCTCTTTGTGCGTTCCTGTCCCTTTTCTGCGCGTGTTTGTGCACAACAAGCAACCAACAACAAACTTCATCTCATCTTGCTTGTGCTTTCTACAGCCTACTCAGTTTTTATCAATATGAGCACTACTGTCACTCCTGCTACTTCTCCTTCCACTTCTACAACGACCATTGCCACCTTGGCTGCACCAGCAGCACCGGCTAAGCCTGCAAAGGCATCCAAGGAAAAGGGCATCCGCTCGCTTGCAGCTGGTGCCATTGCCGGTGGCATCGAGGCAACCATCACCTATCCTTTCGAAAGTGCAAAGACAATTCTCCAGCTTCCCGGCTCTCCTTACAAGGGTCCCGTTGACTGCATTGTCCAAACGGTTCGCACTCGTGGTGTGCTCGGTTTGTACGATGGTCTCTCCGCTCTCGTCATCGGCACTGCTGCCAAAGCCGCCGTTCGCTTTGCAACATATGACTCCATCAAGAATATGCTGGCCGATCCCGAAACTGGCAAGCTAACCAAGACGCGCTCGATGCTTGCTGGACTTGGTGCTGGCATGACTGAGGCTGTGCTGGTTGTTACACCCACTGAAACGATCAAAACGAAGATTATCCATGACGCGGCGAGGTCAAAGGCGGAGCGAAGATTCAAGGGATTAGGCCATGCTGTAACGACAATCGTGAGGGAAGAAGGACCCAGAGGAGTGTATCGTGGGCTTGGACCGGTCATGGCGCGTCAAGGTGCTAATTCAGCAATTAGATTCACAGCATACGGTGCTGCCAAAGATGCGCTCATGGCATACAAATATCCAGAATACAGTGGTCAAAGCGATGGCGCAGCAACAGCAGGACCACCGCCACAGTTGCCAACCTACATGCTATTCGCATCAGGTGTGGTTGCAGGAATCATTACAGTGTACACTACTATGCCATTGGATGTTGTGAAGACTCATCGACAATCCCTCGAAGGCCACAAGTATCGAAATGCGTTCCACTGCTTTACGACTATCCTTAAAGTGGAAGGTCCGCTCGCACTGTGGAAGGGTGCTGTCCCACGCCTCGGTCGGCTTTCAATGAGTGGTGGAATCGTGTTCACCGCCTATGAGCAATGTCTGCGTCTCTTTAAATATTTTGATTAATATTTCTTTCTATGGTATATTATCGTATTTTCATTTCCTTTCAAGATAAGCTAATAGTCGAGCTCGTTGCTGGAGATGCTGCCCACAATGCCTCGGACTGGTTTGTTGGATGCTTTTGGCTTGGCTTTGTTCGACTCTGGAGCTGATTTGGGAACACGCCGTTCAGAGACACCACCTTCTGGAGGCAATGCGAGCGGCTCGATGATCAGCCGGCGGCGAGCAGTTCGACCCTTGAGACGGAATCCCCACTGACGATGGAAGAGCGAGTCAGCTGCTGAAGCTGAGGATGACGCAGGGTCGGACGCCTTGCTTGTGCCAGATTTAACAGCCGGCTGGTTGGCCATGATACCACGCGGTGCAGATGGACGAGCCGCGTTCAGAGTAAATGGTTTGCGAAGGAAGAACAAGCCCTGCTGCTGAGAGTTCAGCGTGGATGCCGATCCAATATCATCTGTGCCTTTAGATGACGGAACGCTGAATTCTGCAAACCGCTGAGATCCGTTAAATGACTCAAACTCAACGACTGCGTCACAAACATGCTCAATTCGTCTGACAAACCCAGAAGTGCGATGGCGAGCACGCTTGAACGCATTTGGATCCATTCCTTGAGCTGCTGCCATTGCTGGAAGTGGAGGTGCTGCTAAAACAGGTTCAAACAAGTGAGCTGGGAATGTAACCAAGCATGCGGCAAATGAAGACCGCAGCAATCCACGCAGTGCTTGCAAGAACTGCAGAACTCTAGTTTGGAATGCTACTGGTGATTGCTTGCCGAACCTCATCCAAGCTGATGAACCTAGCTGGTTAATCACAATTCGCAGAGCACGGCGCGGTCCACCAGCTGCCAATGATGAGTCTTTAGGTGCCGATAATGCACTGTAATTGTCTTCAACAATACGAATAATCTGCCCAAATGCTCGTGCAAAGACATCATCTGCACCCTCGGCACCAGAGCTGAGGTCAGGTTTCAATGGGTCTACAACGTGGATACGAGCATTCCGAAGTCTCTTGATGGCTATACGCTTGGAAAAGTCCAGCTCGACATTAAAAGGAGTGGGGCCATCCATGTCATCATCGTCATCCTCAGAGTTTTCATCATCCTCGTCGTTATCCGCTGCTGTTGGCTGAGGAGCTGGTGATACCGATGTTGACTCAGTTGACTCAGTTGACTCAGTTGATGATAGCGATGTCAGGGAAATAGGCGTCCAACTGCTCGCGGTGCTCTTTGTTGCTGGTGTAGGGCCGCTGTTTGGACGGCTTGCCTTGTCCTGCTGTTTGCTCCATCCTGGAAGGCGTGTTATCACTGACGGCCATGTTGACTGCGATGTAGTACTATTGTCAGCACTCGCTAGAGGAGACGTCCATTCGGCTGTCGACAGCTCGCCAGGCGATACAAGCACCACAGTCTGTTCAGAGGCAACTCCCTGGGCAGCAAACGCGTCTGCCACAAGCTGGGCATAGCCGGTGCGTCGATCAGACTCAACCATGAACAAAGATCCAAGTGGAACACCTGGTGTACCACCAGTGCCAACAATCTCGTCAAGAGACGACACTCCAGTTGAGATCGTGACCAGCGCAGCGCTGGCTGCGAATTGAGTTCCCTGTGGAAGCTGGGGGCCACTACCCGCTGGAGCTGCTGGCGAGGCGGCAGTCGCGCCTGTCGCGTTCATTGCTGGAGCAGCACGCCGAAACGACATGTGTTATAAACCGTGCGATTTAAAAAAAAAAAGTCTAAAATGGGACAGTGATTTTGATACAAACAACCAAACGTCAAGAGTTAGAATCTATCTAGAGTATGACCATCTACGAGTCATCATTGTCTGTTTATTAAACAGAAGAGCTTACTTAGAATTGCGCCAAACAGGTATTAGCTGCGGATGTGAGTGCATTTCGCTACTGAAACTATTGGCATTCTTGTTTAGTATGGTCTTGACCGCCGGATCACTTGGCATATGACTGTCGTTGACGATGAATGCCGTTTGTTGACAAGCCAATTTGAGTCGATTATATTCGCGTTTGTTTTGTTTGCTGCCACGAAAGGAGGTGACTGGTTTGCTCTCTCTGATCTCTACTACTCGACTGAAGATTGACAAACTACCACCAACAACAGCAACAACAGAACAGAACAGCAGATCTACTCAGCAGCCAACCAGCCATGTCGATCGTGAAGATCAAGCCAGCTGCAACAGCAGCAGCAACAGCAGCAGCAGTAACAGAAGTCGACGTGAAAGTCAAGCTCGAGCCGAGTCTCTCAACAGTTGACATCAAACTCGAACAGCACACTCCAGACATTGATACCAAAGTCGAGTCTGACACAGAAGCTGACAACGAAGAAGGTGAAGACGACATCATCAAATCCGAGAATGACGATGTTGATGAAGATGACAATGAAGACAGTGATCAGAACCAGTTCACAATAACTCCCAGGAAGCAACAACGGATCACCTGCAAACATTCTGGATGTGGTTGTAGTTTCAGTAATACAGGCAATTTGAGAATACACCAACATGAGCACAGACTCCAGACAGATGTCAATATACATGGGAAGACTCACATTCTGACTCGACAGTCGTTAGATGATCCATGGCCATGTCCAATTCTGGATTGTATATCAATCATTACGACAGTTAATGGTGTATGTAAGCATATACGAACAAACCATGATAGCACTACGAAGCAGCAACCATTTCAGCAGCAGTCTCTATCTCAGACAACTCGGCGTAACTTTTATTTTCACGATGTGGATAACTTTCATGCTAATGGTATTCGTTGTGGCTATCATAATACAATTGGAGTGTTCATATGTCACAGCTGTAGGCTGGTGCCAGAATGTTTGCTGACTCATTTACAACAGAAACATGGATATGATGAGAAATCGATTGACAACTCTGCTCTTCCAGACAGTGCCGTAAATACAGCTGCCGATCCCAATGCTAATCAGCACACCAGCAACCAGCTTCTCGCAGCAGCAATTCGCACGCCACATTGGCAGCAGCATCAGGATATTGTTCAAGGCTGGCTGTGTATTACATCCGACTGCGGATATTGTGGCTACACATATCGTAATAAGGAGTATCACAAAAGAAATATGCATCATGGCGAAGAATTATTGACGACTTCTGCATTGATGTTGCGTCTTATTTTATCGAAAACACAAACCACATGTTTTCTCATTACTCGCATTGACCAAGTCACAACCAGAAGCAACAAAATGAACCGACACAAACTCGATTACAGTCACAATGGATTAGACAGTCATGATGAGAATGAAGATGATGATAGCCAGAATGAGATCACAGAAACACTCGGTCAGAAACGACAATGGAAGTGTGAATATCCAGATTGCGAACTAGTCTTCAACACAGCTAAATTACTTTACATGCATCGACGCGAACACAAACTGGAAGTTGTGATTAATGTATATGGTAACAGTTTTACTCTTACCCGTCAGTCGTTAGATGATCGATGGGCATGTCCAGTTCCAGACTGTGTCAAAGGATACCAAATAATTCATACTATTCATACGCATATTTTACGGGTTCATAGTGCATCATTGAGACAAAAGCGTGCTAAGAGTGAAGATGAAGATAATCAACAGCAGCAACAGCAGCAAGTTACCAAAAAGAGACAACCTACCATCTATTATTTAAATGTGGTTGACTTTTACGTTAGTGGCACTAGGTGTGGTTATCATAATCCGACTAGGTTGTTCATCTGCTACGCATGCCGATTAGTACCAGAGTGTCTACTTACACACTTGCAACAGAAACATGGATTTGATGAGAAATCGATTGACAACTCTGTTCTGTCAAACAGTGCTAGAATTGGTCGAAGCGATCCCAATGGAAACCAGCACACCAGCAACCCACATCTCGCGGCAGCAATTAGCAAACCAACTCAGCCACAGCATCCAGATATTGTCCAAGGCTGGTTATGTGTTACATCCAATTGTGGTCACTGTGGTTACACAGTTGGTGCTAAAAACCGCCATAAAAAAAGCGTTCATAAAGGCGAGCAAAGAACGATAGTTCCTGCATTGGTACTGCGATTACTTTTTGGGAAAATACGCACTTCAGGTTTCCTCATCACTCGGCTGGATACAACCAACAACAGCAGTGTCAAGCCAACTGACTCGGCGAGTCAATATGACAACAAGTGCGAAGATGATGATGGTGATGAGTTAGTGTTGAGTGATTACAGTGATTAAGGAGATATTCCTTAATCAGGAAACAGCTACACACCGTCTTCCAATAGTTGTTCAACCCAGGTCGCCCTGCCCTCTATTTTCATAACCTTACTCATTATAACTCTTCATTTTTATCAACTAATCATTTTTAATAATATGAATGTAGCCTGGGCACAAGAAAGCAATATGACTGTTAACCAAGTCAAAAACTAGTAAATATCATCAGCTACCGCTTCTCTGTAGATAGCGGATGCCATATCATCACCTTAATTGGCAATGTTTTCCGTTGATGGTGATTGGTTGCTACAATTCGGCTGTTTGGCGGAGTTTGTTGATGTTCCGAGCAAGATGTGATTGGAGTAATGGCTATTCTTACCGATGGCAACTCGATCGGACAGTAGAGTGGCAGACAAGTGGACGAACAGGCGAACAAGCGAACAAAACGGAATGTTCTAGGCTGCAACTCGCTTTCCTTTTCCCTGTCGACGTCACCGCTTCCTCTTCGTTACCACACATACTTTCCGTCTCCCTTTCTCTTTCCCTCTCGCTCTCTCTGTCGCTCACATGGATATCTCTCGCCTGTTGAATCCAGCCGCCAACAAGCGACACCGAGCTCACTTCACCGAGCAGTCGCACCAACACCAAACATCGTTCGCAGCACTGCTGCCTGTCGAGCTCGTTGCCCATGTGCTTCTGTACTTCCAAGGCACTCACCGCGCACTCTACGCTCGAGTCTGTAGACAGTGGCTGCGCGCGTACAACATGTTCCACCGCAACTCGTACTTCTCCACGCGCGACCACGTTTACAGCAAACCGGTGACAAAGTGCTCGCTGCTTCGCTCGTTCCGCAAGCACGGCCATCGCGTGCGTATCATGCATATCACCAGCGAGATTTTGGTGGCCATGTTCCAGCTTGAGCCAAACTTTGGTGAGCTGGTACCTAATGTGCAGCATCTGTTTATTCGACTGAGCCACCGCATTTCGAGCGAGCTGCTGTTCGGCAGATTCGTTAGCCACTTGTCTCAGCTGCGCTATCTCAGTTTGATTGACCGCGGATACGCTCCAGACGAGAGCTTCACAATGGAGCTGGACAAGTCTCTAGCGGACAAGCCGCACTTGTGGGGCATCATGATGGATGATATTGTTCTTGATTCGAGCCACGTTCCTGGTCCAAACCTCAAGGCTATCGCACACCAACTTAGGAAGTTTGGGTTTGAGGTGTCCGGGTTTGAAAGTGAGGATGTGGTCGCCACACTTGCTCCATTCAGCAACCTGACCGAGCTGGGCTTGGGCAACATTGCATCGCTGGAGATCATGCATTCCGTGGTTGAGCTGATAACGGAGCCGAAGAACTTCCCGCATCTTTCTGGACTCTTATTCATTGTGGACTTGGACGTTTCACGCACGCCGCCGATTCATGATGAATCAGGCAACGTGATCACAGCGATGACGCTTATTGAGCGAGTATGCGCCATCAAACGACCCAAATTTGAGCTGACTCTCCGAATGCTGCTCGGTGCATGTTCGACTGGTGACGCTGATTTGATTGAGAAGGAGCGCCAATATGTTAGCAGGCTGGGCAAAAACCATGCAGATGTATTCTTCACAGTGAACCTGATCCACCGCGAACCAGTTGGCGAGTATGATCCTGTCACCACATTTTTGCTTGAAGGCGCTGCTCGCTATCCACATATGATTGTTTTGCGGTTTGATATTCCGCTGAATACAAGAATCAAGGAAAAGTTGGCAGTGGCAGTAAACAATACATTCTTGCTGCCGAGTCTGCAGGCACTGCTGCTGCGTGTGGACGGACAGCTGTACAAAGACAGCATGCAAGGCTACAATCCCGTTGAAGCGTCGCGTCAGATCCAGTTCGTTATTGAAGATATATCCGCATGTGACGAACTTCGCGCGGCCAACGAGAGCGGCATTGAGAACCACAAGTCGTCGTTTGCTCCGGATTCAGACAATGAAGGGCACTAACTGAAATTTACTGTTCTTTAAAAGATGTTCACTCGGTCGAAGATGGACTATGGTCTACTTATCGTGCTGCAAGGGTGGGCCGCCCCCACGAAAAATTAGTCTTAACGTGTATGACATGGTATTTTACGCAAAAACATTCCACACCGAGTTGATATAAGCACTTGGAGAGCAATGGCGACCGCCCTAATCACGACCAGATGACCAGGTTAGACCGGATCGTCACATTAGGCCTTGTCCGGATTAGACCAGTTGTCTGCACGAGGCAGACATTACACCGAGAGCCCTTGTACGTTGCATTGTATATCGGGGGGGGGAGTAGCGAGCATCGACGACGGAAGGTGCGACCAGGCGAGTAGACCGCAGAACCGAGCGGATGCAGGCAGAGTTGTGCTAAATCAGCAATTGGGGGGTGACCAAACCACCTTGAAAGAGGCGGCACGAGCGACAAGAAGCAACCAAGCGTGGACCGGCGAAGGAGGATGGAACGGCCGGCGAGAAGGGTGTCTACGCGAAGGGAGGACCGAGGTGGCGTAGACAGCGGGAGCAGCTGCTGCAGGGAACAGACGAGCAGACCAGCAGGGAAGGTGGTTGTCTTGAAGGGTCGAGGTGCAACCGACGGTGGCGCGACCAGAAGGCACGAGCACACACGTGCGGTGCAGAGGGAAGGGGGAAGAGTTGAGAGCAGGAAAGAGACGGTGCGGTTCAGGGACAAAGCAGAAGGACGAAGAGAGATGGAAGGGATGAGACACAGGAACAACCAGACATGGGAAAGGATGGTAGTTGTGCTGGACGAGATGGCTGTGTTTTTATACACTCGAGGTACAGCGGTAGTGGTAGTAGCACTCAGGAACGGAACGGA
>MU602712.1:22344-38964 GCA_025201865.1 Ramicandelaber brevisporus | reverse complement strand
GCTGACGCGCTGCTTTTACGTAAAGTGTATGTTTTTGGGTAAGAAATTCTGGAACACTTGTAGAGCAGGGAATTTTACGTAAAACACGGCCCACCTGTGTACATAAGGAAGTTTAAAAAAAATTACTATGGAACTAATCAATATTAAAGCATGACATGCATTACTGCTCTATTTCCTCTGGTTCAAAAATGGATGGGATTGTCTCGCCCATCTCCACTGCTTGCTGCAGTTGGTCTACAAATTGAACTTCAACTAGCACAAAGTAAATGCCACGAGATGGGTCGATTGAGTTGAAACCTTTCACAAACTCCCCATCCTCATCTTCACTAACCTTCCAAGTACCTTCTCTTATTGGCGAATGAGCATGTATATCCCGGTCCATTTCTTCTTTAATGACCGGTGTTCGACAATAGTCTTGGATTCATAAATACAGACGAATCTTGAGGCGTGGAACAACATATATCTCGTGGGCTGTACATGTTTTTTATTTTTATCTTTTTTTTTTTGGCGCGCAGTGAATTCGATCAGGAGTGCGTCACTAAACGACCAGCCACATCTAGGGTTCCATTGCTGTGGACTAAATGTAATCCGTGTGCTTGGCAACGAGCATACCCATTCTTGACCTTCTTCATGACTGTTTCGCATCAATCTTCTTTTGGCAATTCTTCTCAAACACCATCATCGTCGTTTTTTTCTTTTTTCTTTTGTTTGTAAGCCATGTACAAGCTCACGCTCACCATCGCGACCATCGCTGCTGCTCTCGTGGCGCTCAGTCCTCCAGTCGCCGCGGCTCGCCAGCGCTGCATGCACTCTGTGATTACGTGCACGTTCCAGACTGAACCCGGCGACGCCAGCAAAGTCAAGGATGGCGGCAAGTGCGCTGTGAAACTCAACATGAAGAACGAGTTTAATGTGGAGGCCACTGTTGACAACGTGCCATATCACGTATCTGACCCAAACGGAACTGAGATGCACTACCACTGGCCTGGTCAGACGCAGATCAAGTGGATGGCTGGGAACGACGGCAAAATCTCCAAGGTTCAGGTTCATGATGGATGCGACTGGAAGGAACTGCCTGGCGAGTCTAGTGCTGCAACCACGGTAACTCCATCGGCTGTGGCGGCTATGCTTGCTGCACCAACTCCAACTGGTGACAAGTTCCGCTTCAATTTGTACAACAACTACTATCCAACGGCTGCTCCAGCTCCAGCTCCAAGCTCGGCTCCACCTGCTTCAGCAGCCGGCTCAGCTAGCCAGGCGCCACCGCCGTCATCCGGGGCAGCTCCGGCTCCAGGGCCATCGGCCTCCACTTCTGCCGCTGCTTCGGAATCAGTGTCTGTATCCGTTTCTGCATCTGGCTCAGAGTCGGTGTCTGTTTCAGTTTCAACGTCGGCAGCAGCTTCTGCGTCCTCCTCGGCCGCGGCGTCATCATCCTCATCATCCCAGCCACAGCCATCTCATCCTCCACCAGTCATCGAGACCAAGTTCGACCATGAGATGTGCTACGAGAGCAACTGTTGAACGCTTGCAAGGAATCAAGACAACTTCTTCAATAACAATTGTACTATCACTACTTTCTCCATTTAAATCCATGCTCTCAAACCCTATCCCATGCCTTCTCAGAATGAGCGATCGCCTCTGATGTATGCATTGCATCATCTGCAAAGCTGCCAAGCCACTTGGATGCGTTATGTGGTGGCTGCTGTTTCTGCATCCACACACAACCACTGTGTGTCTGGCGACTGTGCATTCGATTTTGCGTTCTCTGTCGGCCGCTGCCACTCTGTTCTCCTTTTACTACTGCTGCTCATCAGGATCTCCCTGACGCTCTCGCTCCTACTAACGCGCATTGAAGCCACGAGGGGCCGCTGCATCGACGCACTCTCGCATCCACATGGGTCTCTTCAGCGTACGTTCCCAGCAGCCCGCTCTGCACACCACAACTCTTTGCTCATCTCGCTGTCGGCTGCTGCCGCTCTCGCCTGCACCATGCCAGCATTGCCAGCATTGCCAGCGCCATCAGCATCCGCCAGCAGCGGGCCACTCGCCGCGGCTGTTGCTGCCACAACAACCACTGTTACTGCCACAACCACTGTTGCTGCCACCACTGTTGCTGCCACAACCACTGTTACTTCCGCTGTTACTGACTTTAATGCGTTTCCCCCTGTTTGCGGTCTGCGATGCATCATGGGCTCTGCCTTCGGCATCCTGCTCGTTATCTGCATTGTTGTTGTCATCGTCATGCAGAAGAAGTCGTCGTCGTCATCAAAGGACGGCTACTCGCACCAACAGCACAATCAGCAGCAGAACCAGCAACACTACAACCAGCAGTCGTTCGCGTACTCGCCTGCTGGCAATGCGCCGTTCGAGGCATTCGAGGCAGCAAACGCCTTCTTCCGCGACTATCCTCCGAACCAGCCGTTCCGGCCGTCCGGCTTCGAGTCCGAGCTCGAGGCGCTGGAGCGGTTTGGGCCGGCCAGCACGCTGCGGCTCGAGCTGGACGACAAGTTCGGCCAGTTCAGCCACCTGGTGCACGTGGGACCGTCGCCGGCCGCCGCAAACACCACCGCCGTGCGCTTCTCGCAGACCGGCAACCTCGATCTGGCGCTGCAGACCAACCTGCCGATGCCGTGCTGCATCTCGTCGGCCGACCACGGCACGCGCTTCTACTTCGAGGTGACGCTGCGCGGCTTTGGCGGCTACGGCGGCGGCGGTGGCGGCGGAGAGCGGCCGGCAATTGCCATCGGTGTGGCGTCGCGGCCGTATCCGTGCTTCCGCATGCCGGGATGGCACCTGAACTCGGTCGGCTACCACATTGACGACGGCCACAAGTTCGTCAACGACGCGGACGGCGGCGTGCCATACGGACCGGCGGTGAACCGCGTCGGCGACGTGGTGGGCTGCGGCTACGACGCGTCGAACGGCACGGTGATGTTCACGCTCAACGGACGCAGCCTCGGCACGGCAGCGACGCGCATCTACGGCGCGCTGTATCCGTCTGTTGGCGCAGACGGGCCGTGCGAGATGGACGTCAACTTTGGATCGAAGCCGTTTGCGTACCAGGGACCAGAGGCCACGGGATACGCCGGTCGGCTGACGCGGTTTGGCGGGCATCGCGTCAACTACCTGCAGACGCCGGCTGGCGACGCACCGCCTCCGCCGTACCAGCCAGTCTACCAGCCGCACTATGCTCCTCCAGCTGCGCCAGCTTCACAACCACCGCCGCCACAACCACAGCCGCCAGCGCAGGCACCGTACACGCCAGGTGGATTCGTTCTGCCTGGAACCAACGCCCCGCCAGCAGTGCCTGCTCAAGGCGGCGCACCGTACACCGCCAACCCGAATGAGAAGCAGCCGCCGCCATATTCCACTTTTTAATTCTCAAATCAGTCATTGTCAAATACCTTTGCTCATCTATCTGTATTCTGATCCTCAATGGTTATATTTAGTCTCCGGAACAGGTGTAACGGTTCTTCTACGCGTTTGTTCCATCGCTTCATACTGCACAGTTGAGGATATGGGTTGAGTGTGAACAACACCAGACTCTCTTCTTCGTTTTTGTGTGTGCGTGTGTGTGTGCAATTTCCCCAGTTTTCGCAAGTTCATCTTTGTGCTTTTTCGTTCATCCCCACGCAAACAGACTCGCCCGCACACACAACTGACGCCAACATCATAGCAGACTTTTTCTAAGAGAGCAATCGACAGAAAGACAGACAGATGGCTAGCCAGGAACCAACTCAACAACAGCAACAGCAGCAGCAGCAACAGCCGGCAGTGTTCCGACCAGCGCCGGTTGTTCTCCCACCAGCTCTCGCAGCCAAGTACAAGGTTATTCGCGAGATCGGCCACGGTGCATATGGCACTGTTCTTGCAGTTGAGAGCTTGGCTACCGGACAGCACTTGGCGTTAAAGAAGGTGATGCGCCTGGGAGACAAGGAGATTCTTACACGCCGCTGTTTACGTGAGATGAAATTGCTCCGTCACTTCAACGGGCACGACAACATTATTGCAATGCTTGATTTGGATATTGTATATGATGCCGATGGAGGATTTAATGACTTGTATGTGACTCAAGAATTGATGGAGGCTGACATGCACCAAATTATTAAATCTGCGCAAAAGCTAACTGAAGGCCATTACCAGTACTTTTTGTACCAGATTCTGCGTGGATTAAAGTATATCCATTCCGCCAATGTGTTGCATCGTGATTTGAAACCAGGCAATTTATTGGTCAACGCTGATTGTGAGCTGCGTATTTGTGACTTTGGATTGGCCCGTGGCTATCGCACTGATTCGTCAGGCGAAGATCGTGCCGCAGATGCCGGATTTATGACTGAATATGTAGCTACGCGCTGGTACAGATCACCTGAGATTATGCTGTCGTTCCAAGCCTATACCAAGGCCATCGATATTTGGGCAGTTGGATGTATCTTTGCAGAAATGATGTATGGACGCCCAATATTTAGAGGAACTGACTATGTTGATCAGCTGAAGAAGATTTTGCTAGTGCTGGGAACACCTGACGAAGCGACTCTGATGGAAATTGGAACTCCTCAGGCTAGAAACTATGTGACTTCGTTGGGCCACATGAGAGGCGTCACCTGGCGCGAAATGTTCCCAAATGCCTCAGATCAAGCTTTAGAGCTGCTCGCTGGTTTGCTCGAATTCCATCCACGTAAGCGCTTCACTGTTGAGCAGGCTCTGTCTCATCCATACTTGGCTCAGTACCATGATGAAGCTGGCGAGCCCTCTCACGAAATGAAGTTTAACTTTGACTTTGAGGAAGTTAAGGGCATTCCTGCAATTAAGCAATTGATTACTGAAGAAGTGGAGGCATTCAAAGTGGAGATCATGGAACATGCCGCTGCCGAGGCTGCCGCCATGGCTGCCCACGCCAACAGTGGTGAACCGATGCTGCTTTCTCCAACCGCTGGTGGCCCTCTTAACCCTGCTGCTGGAGGTACGACTGATGTCTTTAGTCAGTACAACTATGGCTCGATCGGTCAGGCTGCCAATGTTGATATGGAGGCTCTCGAACGCGAGCTCTCAGGCAGCAACCAGCAACAGTAATAACAAACCCCCACCATTTTACTCATTCTCTCTCGTAGCTTTTTTTCCTCTTGAGTAAACAAACAAGCAAACTCACACAAACTCACACACGCAAACTCACATTCACTCTCACCTTTTCTGACGCTTTGTTTTTGTTTTTGTTTTTGTTTTCGAATAACGCATCTTAATCAGTTGCTCTAATGTCTAACCGACAGCGCGCTGCGGTGTACACGGAGATTGGCGAGCGTGGTCGACGTACCGGTTATGCGCCGCCAAAGAATCTTGCAGTCGACAAAGATGGGCTGGAAGACATTAGCCAGTTTTTCAGCGGAGAGGGAGAAGGAGAGACTCGTCAACCACAACAACAGCAGCAACGCGCTGATGAAGCAGTAGTAACAAAGACTCGCAAGTCAGTTGGCACGCGTAGGAAGACGGTTCAGAATCAAGCTCCACAGCAACAGCAACAGCAGCCACAACAGCCACAGGAGCCACAGAAGCCACAGCCACAGAAGCCGCGCTCTGATACTGGCTCCGAGGCAGCAACAGCTAGCAACAGTCGAGTGAATGCACCATCCACAGCAACAACAAAGGCAGCAGCAGCAGCAGCATCGAAGAAGCGTTCAACTCGAAGCAATGCTGATTCGGTATCTGCAAAAGCGACATCCACAAGTTTCCATCTTGGCTCTCCAGGTGAGAAGCTTCTATCACTGCCTGCACCACCAACTCTGCCACCACTGCCGTCGCCAACCCAGATTCTTACAACAAGAATCCGGCCAGCTATGAGAACACCACCAACGCCAACAGAAACCTCCAGTGCAACATTTGACCCGGAGGTGGCTTCGTCGCCTATTAAAGGTGCTGAGTCTATGCCATCTCAAATGCATCCATCTCCTCATCGGATAGATATGGATCAATATGCAGTTTCATCGCATTACGAGCTGCCTGGGTCTGGTTCAAATCCAACAAGGCTAACAGCACCAGCAACGACAGAGAGCCCAGCCGTGTCTCCAGTTCAATACGACATGCACGCCGAGCATCAGCTAGTAGCATCTCCATCGCCAAAACGTGCAAGAGATTCGCGGCGTAAAGTGTTTGATTTATCCGGAACTGGTGACGACGATGTCGATATCGATGACGCTGCAATTGATGAGTCTGTTGCTATTGATACGCATCAAGACACGAATGACGATGGTAATGACTGGGTAACAGCAACACAGCACGTCGATGTGGACTACGACATTAATGTAGATGAAGAAGAAGTCGATGTTGAGATTGAACAGCGCAGTCAGAAACAGAAGCAGCAGCAAAAGAAGCTGGCCAGTAAACAGGCTCCAGCACGGCGCTCTGCCAAATCAACAACAACAACTGCTGCTGCTGTGTCAAAAGCTACACAGGCGCGTGCTCGCAGTCGTAAACCGACAGCTTCGGCTGAACACTTGATAAGCAGTGATGAAGAAGAAGATGATGGAGGTTCAAAGGTTAGACGCAGTGCAAGAACGCGTACCCGACCATTGGAATTTTGGAGAAATGAGAGACCAGTGTACAAATTAGTGTATGATCCAAAGACTAAGGGCAAAGTACCTGTATTGAAGACTATTGAAGGTGCAAATCAAGATATCAGCAGTAAATCAGAGAATAATCAGCATCAACAGCAACAACTACAATCGCAGCGAAGACAACAAAAGCAGTCCACAGCAGCTTCAAAGATATCAAAGAAAGCAACAACGACAACAACAACATCTACAAAGCGGCAAACAAAATCAACTAGGGTAGTAGTGGAAAATGAGCCAGCCGAATATGATAATGTGGCGGATGTTGACGAGTACGATAATGTAGATGCAAACGCACAATTAGATGACATTGAGGAAGTGGATGAAAGCGAGGATGAAGAACAGACTCTCAAGAAGCGAAGACGAAAGTCAAATGAAGGCACCAGCAATGTGACAACAGCAGTTCCTACCGAGCTACCCTACTTGATTGAAGATGACACTGGACAGTATACAGAAAGTAACGCCAAACTAGTTGATGTTGTTACTAGCCAAAAATTCAGAGAAACTACTGGCGACTGCAAGTATCATTCTGGTCTCGAAGTTGCAGGATACTTGAGCAGCGGTGTCATCCAGATTCCAGTGGGCGGATACAAGCCTGCAAAAAAGCCAGTTAACTGTGCATTGTTGGGCCATGTTGTACAAGGCAAGGTGCAGGTGACAATTCATCGAACAGCGGTGGAAATAGGAGTGGGCTGCTCATTTGTCGTGCCGCCGGGAAACCCATTCCAGATCAAGAATGTGTCGCAGAAGGCAGCTAAAGTGTTATTAGTACAGACTACGCCGCATACCAGTTAGTCAGCTCAGTTACAATTATATAATTATAATGTAAAAAAAATAGTTTAAATTGTTATGACATAATGAATAGTAGAGTTAAAGGCGATAAAGGTCTTAGATGCAGCTATACAGAACTCCATCATCCTAACTAACTATATATCTTATCGGGGTTTGCCTTCCTAATTCTCAACTCTTTTCTATATTTATTATTATTCACTTATTGGGACTTGGCAGCCTTCTCAGTTTTAGTATTGTCATTAACACGCTTGAGAGCCTTGCCACGCTGGCTGAACATGTGAAGGTACAGACGGGTGAAGGCTACCGGAAACGCCAGCAACATGAATTGCGAAAAGTAGTACATGGCTGCTGGACCCTCCTCCATATGGGGCAATGACAATGTAATTTGGAACAGCTCGCCGGTAAGGCCAATTGGATACAAAATGATAAACAGCGTGTAGCGTGCCCACAGCAGTGCATATGGAGCAATATCAAGCAGATTGAGAGCGTAGTAGGAGTAGCGAATGGACTCGGTGAGCGACCACGAGACTGTAATCATGGCAAATGACCAATGTGTGTAGTGATTCGGGTGAGCAACGGTGAACAAGATACCCCAGGTGATAAACAGGCGCGAAAAGACTTGAGGCAGAGTTGTAAACACACCGGATTGAACCAGACCAAGATAAGCGTGGATGACTTCAAGAACGGTAAACGGCTGGATAGCGATGAGCGGCCATCCATACTTGTCGTAAAGATGCTCGTAGCGGAAGTCGCTGGCGTACAAGTCCCGGCAGACGACAACGAAGATACTAAACCATGCGGCGAAGGACAGAGCGTTGTAGGCGACGAGGTAGTTTCTTTCGCCAGTGGTCAGTTGCTTCTTGGGCAGCTTGGACTTTGAGTCAGTGCTTCTGCGTGAGGCGTCAGAGCTGGACATGGGTGGTGGGGGTGTAGACGAGCGTAACCTTGCTAGTGGTTGCGAGGAGAAGGAGGTTCTGGTTCAGAGTTTTGTTGAAGATTGCGGAGATTGAGGAGGGGTGGCAATCTCCGGAACGCTGCCAGAGTGTTTGCATTCAGCTGATATCAAACATGCCTGTTTCAAACATCGTCTCGCGTGTCACGTGTATAAACAATCACAATGATTAAATTAGGAGGATATTGTTTGCTAATAAAGTCAGAGCAGTGTATCCAAACCAGCAGTAGGAATGTAGTAGAGATGTCATTCAGGTTCAAACACCAGATAGTGTCTGTCAAAGTAAAGAAAAGAAAGATCGATCAGCTTGTAAAGAGCTAATTTCAATGGTTAATTTCACGCAGGATTGAAGGGAATCAATGTGCAATAGTAATGGTAATAGTAATGAGAATAATGAGAATAATAATAAAAAGAGTAAATAACGAGAGGTTTGCTTAAAGAATGGTTGAAGTGGGTGCGGTGGCTGTAGATCGTCTTCTTGGCGTAAATGCAGAGTTATTCTTGTAGCGTGAACTCATATCATCATCGTCATCCGGAACCACCGGACCTGATGCACCGCCGCCGCCTCCTCTTCTCCGAGTTGGCAACGAGATGGATGATCTACCCTGTGGAACACCGGCCAGAATTGGACTCTTGGCTGAGGTGTTGCTGCCGTTGCTACCAGTTGGAGAGGCTGCGAGGGCTCTAAGTGAACTCAGAGCTTGATCAGGGTCTGTTCCACTCTGTGGGTCGCTGACTGGAGATAGAATGAGCGGAGGCAGCTCGGGATGCTTGTGAGAGGAGTCTTCATTGGTGGATGGAAGTTGTAGACCTTCCACAATGTCCTGAACATCGCTATCAGAATCACGCTGTAGAATGGGCAGCATGTCGGAGAGCAACATTGTTCTGATGCCACCATGTTCATTCTGAGAAACAGAGAGCTGATTGATTAAGTTACGAGCTACCCTGGCCACACCAATTCTAACATTAACAACGGAATCGTTACATAGACGAGCCACGGCAGGCAGGAAGAATTGGTCAAAGGCATCCTTTTCAATTTCATTTTTAACCAGCTGTTCACTAATTCCAACAAAGAACATTCTTCCACGCCACGCTCTGCTTTGTGAAAACTCAATTATAGTCTCAAAGAACCTGACTTGCATGTTTGGATCTGAGTGGGTTAATCTCAAAAATGATGAGAAGCATGGAACAATTGCTTGACGAACACTGGCCACAGGGTCTTTGGCCCATTGGACAGCAAGAGGCAGCAAGTGTCTCATCACAGTTTGAGGTGTTAGGGCTGACTGTAATTCTGGTGATACAGCAGTCAAAAACGGCACGCCTGGGAACACAAATTCGATTGAGGCTCTACTGGCTGTGTCTTCAGATTGCTTATTGCTGGCGACAGACACAGGAGGTGGCGAAGAAGAGGATGGGTGATCGCCATAAGAGGCATTGATATCTCTAGCACAAGCTTCCACCAGCTGCACAACCTGGTTTGCCATAATCTCTCTTAATCTCCAAGGGTGATCGCCATTTCTCATCAATAGAACCAAACCAGGCAATAGCTGGTCTCTGATAGAAGCAGGTAAATAGGTCAAAGTCTCAGCCAAGTGCTCAATGACTGCTGTTTTAATATTGTCCAAATCGGCCACAAATATTGCCAGAACGGTCTCCAGATCCCTACCTGAATTATTGCTGACTGTTGAGCCAGTTCCAGGCAAAAGAGGAGCTCTGTTAGTATCACCCGTAGAATATAAACTGGGATTGAATGAAATAGGATCTCTGCCTAATATGGCAGATATTTCATGTAAAGCACTTGCAATGCATAGTCTAACGTCACAGTGATCCACCTTTGCCATGCCCAAAAACACACTTCTCAGTTCATCCCATCGACTTCTGCCTAAAGTATACAACACTGCTGGGAAATTAAATGCACATTTGTACAGCATTTCTGGACTACTTCCACTAGTGCTATTAGCATTCTTACCAGCTACATTGTCTCCACTATTGCCATTGCCATTGCCATTATTACTGCTATTAATAGCCAAGCCTAAGCCCAATCCCATACTTCCATTTTGGCTGCTTGAGCTACTTCCAGAAACTGAGCCAACCGAGCTTAAAGCACTATTAGCTACAGCCAGATACTGTCGAGCCAGGTGTTCGCGCAAAGGTGCCATATATCTAAATGCCAATATCAGCTGACCTATGCTCTCAAACACTGCTTCTCTTACAGCAGTTGATGGCTCCTGAGCGCTGCTTAGTCTCTCCAGGATCGACACCCACTGCTTAACTGGAATAAAACTCTCTGTTGCTGAGTTGCTGCCTGTTAGGTGAGGAGAGTTGCTATTGTTGCTATTGAGTGACTCTGACTGGTTGGCTTCATTGGATCCTTTTCGTGAATTTGATTGATTTGATTGCTGGTTAGCTGTTGTTGACGCTGCGATTGGTGGAGTTGATGTGGCGGTTGAATTTGAGCGTCTAATTGAAGGCAAGAATCCAAATCCACGGAATCCCGACAGCTGCGACGATTTGACTGGTGCCGCGACATGCTCAGTGGACTCTGAAGAGGACGATGAATGCGGTGGAGGTGACATTGGAGGAGATAAGCTTCCACGCGAGAATAGAGATGGAGTGGAGACGGGTCCACTGGCGCTGCGCTGAGCTGAGTGGGAGTGTACAGGTATTGGAACAGAGTTGGCAGGTGCAGCGAGTGCATTAGCCAGTCCAGGCAAAGCCTGCGATGCCACAGCCTCTCTAACATGCCAAACTGTATCCTGAGACAAAGTGACAAATAGAGGGAATAGAACACCTGCAGCCACCTCAGCAGACACGGCCGGAGCCAATGCACCAATGACAGCAGCAGTGTCGCGTCTCACTTCGTATCGATTATCAGACGCGGTTCTTTCGATTGCAGATAGAAACACTATTGGTCTAACTTTATTTCCAAACTTCAATACAAGTGCATGAATCAACTGCAGCATTAGCAATTTCCTCTTGAATATCAATGTCTCATATGCCACCTTTTGTGCTGCAGTCGCTGATTGATCACTCGAGCTACTTGGAGATGATGACTGGCTCGTTTCATTTGCTGATGTAGCATTCTTACGCCACTGCCACAATGATGCTGGTTGCTGTTGCTGTTGCTGTTGATTCTGCTTGGGCTCGGTTGCTGTAGTAGACAAATCGGTAGGTGATGACGTGGCAGATGGTGATTCTCCATTACCTTCATCATGTGCATTGTTAGAGCCAGAGTTGGAATTAGAGTCAGGTGCATCTGAATTAACAATGAGATCAGTGATTGGAGGAGGTGGATGTTGAGCCAAGCTGAGCACTAGTGATTGCACAACCTCGGACATGAACGTTGCATCATCCAGGGCAGTTCCCAGGTAAATCACAGCTGACTTGACATCCGGGAAATAGCCAGTAATATCACATAGCAAATGTCTAACCCATGCATGGAATAATTCTGCTGGAACCATTGTTGATATTAATGTATTACATTCACTATCATCCATCTCATTATTGTTTCTAGCACTGTTGTTGGTATTGTTAGTACTATTATGTAATAAATTAAAATAAGCCTCCATCAATAAGCCCAAGTGTTTGCCCAATTCGATTCTAACATTAGTGTCTCGATCAGTTCCCAGCTGCATAGCCACTGTGATAATAACTGACATTTCAATGATATCATTGCTATACAAATTAAGCACATTTCCCAACTGCTGAGCTGCCCAGATTCTCTCTGAAGGAGTTCCCGACTGTGATCTAATGCAAAATCTATCAATCAGTTTCATTTCAACCTCACTGAACAATGGAACTGCTGTAATACTTGCATCACTCGACGCCAAATCTGGCAAAGTGTCCAACAACACATTGCTATCTATGTTGTTATTGCTGCTGTTGCTTGGATTGTGGAGAGCTGCTGCTGTGGTATCAATCTTTAAATGCGAGTTCGGAGCTGCTGAGACTGGTGGGGATGGATGTGTCAATGGTGCGGCAGTTGCATCTACTTCTGTGTCTACACTGGTTTCCGCCGATGATTCGCCAGATATATGTCTATTCTGCGATTCTTCATTGTCATTCCCACCAGTCGTTGCTGTAGTTGTAGTTGGAGTTGGAGTGATAGTAGAGGTTGCTGCTGCAGGCTCACTCTGCATGGTTGTAGTCATCAATGGTGATAATGACGCCGAGGATGGACTTTCAATCTGCTGGACAGGCGGTGCATCAGTGTTGATGACGCTCTCTTCGGCGAAATCGTCAAATCCCAAGTCTGTATCAAATAATAGCCATGTCAAATGTAACAAGAGTAACAGTGAGTAATAGGCACATGTCAGTATCTTACATCAGCTTTCTTTCATTGCACAGACATCGAATCCGCACACTGAGTGACCCATAAAGTCATTCTACTCCAGATTGAGCTGCCTTCAACTTACCCGCCATAGATTATAAAGAGGTCCTCTGTCTGGAAGTCTCGTTCTGCGGTCTGACCGTCGCCTATTGAGCTTATTGACAAGATACTGAAAAGAGTAGGAAGGTGAGGAAGGTGGACAAGGAAAAGAGAGGCGAAAGAAGGATAGAGGCGAACGAAAGAAAGAGGTGAAAGAAGGTCGAACGGAATACTGTGCTGAGGTGGGAAGGTTACCAAGCTCTGGGTGCCCTCTCTCTGTTACGAAGATCTGCGAGGATCTAGTAATACGGCGAGACAGCTTGTCAATCTGACGTCGTTGAGAAAGGCTGGTAGGAGGGAGGGATGCACTGGTTGCTCAAGGTAGATTGCCGCTACTTGAAGGAAAGCAGACAGATTGTGAAGAGGTGAAGCAAACAGAAATGAATTGCGGAGAGCGAGCGGGGAGTAGTGGAGATTTGCAGTGCACACACACACATGTACAGAGAGAACGAAAGAAAGAAAGAGGAGCTGCACAGGTATGCAGCGCAGAGAGAGCCGGATATCTATCACACATACATACACGGGGCTGTTCTTAAAACGCAAGGCATCCTTTAAAACAGCATTGGGAGAAAATAGAGAGGGACTGTGTATATTAACCGGCTTCGTTAGAGAGTAGTGCGTACACCTTGTCAAGGCATTGCCCTGCTGGATAGCCGTTTGTCCACATGCGTGGATACCGACCAGACACCGTGATGTTTGTCCAGCGAGAATCACGCGACACGCTGTCCACGAACGAGGTAACTCGCTGCGAGTGGGAGTCTTCACCAACAGAATCAAGATACACAGTTTGAGCAGATGTACCGTGCCGCTGATAGTACTTTGCGAGAAGAACGCGCATCACTCTAGCAGCGAGGTCTGGAGTATCTGCATACAATGGTGCGACGCGAGCAACATCGAGAGCACCTGGGCGGATGGCTGCAAATGCGACAATCTTCTTGGTGCTGACTTCACGCAGAACAACGACTGTAGCAACGGTTCGATCCGATTCTTCAACTTGAGGGTTTGACGAGGAAAGATCAATCAAGGCACGAATGAAAGCCGGACGGCTCATTCCGCTGATGCTTGCTTCATACGCCGCAATCTCATCAATATGACCAGCTGGATCAACAAACTCGATATCGGCACCAAGAGTCTCAACGGCATTCTCGTATTCTCTTGATAATTTGTGCTCATCAGCTTCGGTAACCGGAACATTGGTACTGCGATAGCGCACAGTGTTGTACGTGTACTTGAACCCTTTATTTGCATACAACGGGGCTGCCTCAACACCTGCATCAAGCCCAACTGTCTCGCACTCTTTCAAATGGTTCATCGCTGCCGCGAACAAAGCTCCACCAACACCACAGCCACGCATATCCGGCCGCACAATAAAATGACCGATAAACCCAGCTGGTGTACCGTGTCCATTCGCGCTGATGATACCAAGCACACCACTGTTTGCTGGCGAAGTGTCAATGGCAACAAAGATTCCATAGGTGTTGGCCTCTGCAAATATACGGCTGTCGATTAGTGCCTTTGGCCAACGCTCAGAGAGGCACATATCGTGGAGATAGAGAGTGGCCTCGTCCTTGGTGGCAACACGAACTTCGAATAGGCGCTTCGTCATAGTTGAGAAAGAAACTAGTTTTGTGTGAAAGGTTTGTAAGCAAAAGAGAGTCGGAAGGAGCTACGAGACTGCGGACGATCAGGATTTGAGCAATGGACCGCAAATCTGATTCGACAATAGAGTCACATCTGAAATTGGATTCGACAAGTTGCCTCGCTGGTCAATACCAAGTCATGCAAGCTCGATATCCTACTATCATTGGGTTTGTTGGCAATGTTCGTTTGCGTTTAAAAGATGCAAGGGTATGTGGCATTTACGAAGAGACTGAGAGGGAGAGGAAGCCAGCCAGCTAGTCAGCCAGCCGCTTGGCATCAGCAGGGTCGACCGGCGAAGCTGCTGATGCCAGAGAAGGAGGGCAAGGCTGGCCAGACGGCGCGCCAGACGGCTCGTCTATGGGAAGTCGCAGACAAAGCCGCCGGCAACATCCTTGCACACGGTGCCAGGAGCGCACGGCCGGTTGATCCACGCGCCGAACAGGCACTGCGCATACAGGTCGCGGCCCGAGCCCGAGCACTTGGTGGCGTTCTCGGCGCAGGCTCCGGAAGGCGGCTGCGGCTGCGTGGTCGGCGGGCTGGTCGGCACTGGCGCGGCGGAGCTCTTCGAGTTGTTGTTCGGGATGCGCGTCGGCGTGAAGGTTGGCGTGGTCTGCGTCTGTGTCGGCGTCGGCGTGGTCGGTGGCTTGGTCGGCGGCGTGGTTGGCGTGACTGGCGGCGTGACCGGCGGCTGCGGGACCGATGCGCCGTTGCCGGTGACCGTGATGGTGGGCCGCGACGAAAACAGCGACGCGCCGTCGTCGTAGCCGAACGCAAACTCGCCAATGTACGGGCTGCCGGCGCCGTGGTTGGCGTACAGCACCTTGGGGCCGGTGATCGAGCCGCCCGACTGCTGCCCGTCAATGCCGATGCGGCTGCACAGGCTGTACATCTCGCGGTTGCCGATGGCGTTGTTCCACGTCCACTGGAACAGCACGTTGTCGGACGACGGCGCGCTGGCCGGGATCGGCACGTCCCACGAGTTCTGCCCGTTCTTCATGCACTCGGTCATGACCGTGCGCAGCACCACAAACGTCTGGCCGCCGTCGTAGCTGACCGAGAACTGGCAGTGGCCGCCGCCGTGTGGCGCGCCGCCGCTCAGCGTCACCGGGATCGATCCGCCGGCCTTGTACGTCTTGTACGCGCGCTGGAAGCGGTTCGGGTTCTTGCAGATCGGCGCGCCGATGCGGTCGTTTGTGGAGATTGGCGCAGACAGGTCGTAGTCTGGCGCATTGCCGGGGATCGCGGCACAGCCTGGCAGCGTCGAGCCCTGCACGCACGGCTCGGCCACAATCATGTGTGCGGCGACGTTGGAGGCGACGGCAGCCAGTGCGGCGGCCGCAGCGAGGAGAGACGATGGCTTGGCGAACATTGCGATGCAAAAGAGAAGTTGGCCTGCAACGGTGGAGAAGGTGGGTTGATGGGTTGGTGGGAGGAGAGGCGGGAGGTGGAGTGAGCCAGCACAGGTGGAGGTGGAGGTGGAGAAGACGCAGCCGCACAGCGGGGATGTCGCTCTTGCTGTTGTTGTTGTGGTTGTTGTTGTCGGGGGACAGTGGGGAAGATGGTGAAAGAGGAGTGTGGAGCTCGCAAAGACGGAAAGACAGCAGCGCTGCGCTCCACTCTGCCGTTTAATAGCGCAGCCAACACAGCGATGCCAGTGTTCGCTGTGTTCGGCTAGTGTGTGTGCAAGCAGGCGGGCAGGCAGGCGCTCAACACGCCGTGCCAGCCAACCAGAAAGCACAAATGCTTCGTTTGTTCCTGAGCAAATTAGCCAGGCTGGATCGGGTGCCTCGCACTATCGAATCGCACGTAATAGTGCGCACTCGCACACACTCTCGCACTCTCGAACACTCTCGCGCAGACTTGCGACGGGCGGTCACTCGCCATCACACCAACTCCGCCGACGTCTTAATTACCCCTGAATCGCGAGCCTGCTGATATGATAGCGCGGCAAAAAGACGCTCACCCGCGACCAGAGCGGCCAGAGTTGCCGGAGCACAGCTGCGCAGCCAAACAGCGTTTCCGGATGCGCGTGGGAAATGGAGATGGAGATGGCGGAGTGCACTGCGCGATATTGCCGATAGGCGATGTGCAGCGGCGACCGCAACAACCGCGGCGGCATCACCAGACACCGCGACACCAACAGCGACACCAACAGCGACACCAGCGACACCAGCGACACCAGCGACACCAGCAGCAGTCGCATCTGT
>MU602712.1:0-22334 GCA_025201865.1 Ramicandelaber brevisporus | reverse complement strand
AGCCAGCTAGTCAGCCAGCCGCTTGGCATCAGCAGGGTCGACCGGCGAAGCTGCTGATGCCAGAGAAGGAGGGCAAGGCTGGCCAGACGGCGCGCCAGACGGCTCGTCTATGGGAAGTCGCAGACAAAGCCGCCGGCAACATCCTTGCACACGGTGCCAGGAGCGCACGGCCGGTTGATCCACGCGCCGAACAGGCACTGCGCATACAGGTCGCGGCCCGAGCCCGAGCACTTGGTGGCGTTCTCGGCGCAGGCGCCGGTGGGTGGCTGCGGCTGGGTGGTCGGCGGGCTGGTCGGCACTGGCGCGGCGGAGCTCTTCGAGTTGTTGTTCGGGATGCGCGTCGGCGTGAAGGTTGGCGTGGTCTGCGTCTGTGTCGGCGTCGGCGTGGTGGGTGGCTTGGTCGGCGGCGTGGTTGGCGTGACTGGCGGCGTGACCGGCGGCTGCGGGACCGATGCGCCGTTGCCGGTGACCGTGATGGTGGGCCGCGACGAAAACAGCGACGCGCCGTCGTCGTAGCCGAACGCAAACTCGCCAATGTACGGGCTGCCGGCGCCGTGGTTGGCGTACAGCACCTTGGGGCCGGTGATCGAGCCGCTCGACTGCTGCCCGTCAATGCCGATGCGGCTGCACAGGCTGTACATCTCGCGGTTGCCGATGGCGTTGTTCCACGTCCATTGGAACAGCACGTTGTCGGACGACGGCGCGCTGGCCGGGATCGGCACGTCCCACGAGTTCTGCCCGTTCTTCATGCACTCGGTCATGACTGTGCGCAGCACCACAAACGTCTGGCCGCCGTCGTAGCTGACCGAGAACTGGCAGTGGCCGCCGCCGTGTGGCGCGCCGCCGCTCAGCGTCACCGGGATCGATCCGCCGGCCTTGTACGTCTTGTACGCGCGCTGGAAGCGGTTCGGGTTCTTGCAGATCGGCGCGCCGATGCGGTCGTTTGTGGAGATTGGCGCAGACAGGTCGTAGTCTGGCGCATTGCCGGGGATCGCGGCACAGCCTGGCAGCGTCGAGCCCTGCACGCACGGCTCGGCCACAATCATGTGTGCGGCGACGTTGGAGGCGACGGCAGCCAGTGCGGCGGCCGCAGCGAGGAGAGACGATGGCTTGGCGAACATTGCGATGCAAAAGAGAGGTTGGCCTGCAACGATGGAGAAGGTGGGTGGGTTGATGGGTTGGTGGGAGGAGAGGCGGGAGGTGGAGTGAGGTGGGGAGTGAGCCAGCACAGGTGGAGGTGGAGGTGGAGAAGACGCAGCCGCACAGCGGGGATGTCGCTCTTGCTGTTGTTGTGGTTGTTGTTGTTGTCGGGGGGACAGTGGGGAAGATGGTGAAAGAGGAGTGTGGAGCTCGCAAAGACGGAAAGACAGCAGCGCTGCGCTCCACTCTGCCGTTTAATAGCGCAGCCAACACAGCGATGCCAGTGTTCGCTGTGTTCGGCTAGTGTGTGTGCAAGCAGGCGGGCAGGCAGGCGCTCAACACGCCGTGCCAGCCAACCAGAAAGCACAAATGCTTCGTTTGTTCCTGAGCAAATTAGCCAGGCTGGATCGGGTGCCTCGCACTATCGAATCGCACGTAATAGTGCGCACTCGCACACACTCTCGCACTCTCGAACACTCTCGCGCAGACTTGCGACGGGCGGTCACTCGCCATCACACCAACTCCGCCGACGTCTTAATTACCCCTGAATCGCGAGCCTGCTGATATGATAGCGCGGCAAAAAGACGCTCACCCGCGACCAGAGCGGCCAGAGTTGCCGGAGCACAGCTGCGCAGCCAAACAGCGTTTCCGGATGCGCGTGGGAAATGGAGATGGAGATGGCGGAGTGCACTGCGCGATATTGCCGATAGGCGATGTGCAGCGGCGACCGCAACAACCGCGGCGGCATCACCAGACACCGCGACACCAACAGCGACACCAACAGCGACACCAGCGACACCAGCGACACCAGCGACACCAGCAGCAGTCGCATCTGTGCACAAAAGATAAGGCCAAAGTGAAGTGAATCGAATAGAGCTGAGTCAGATCGAATAGAGCCAAATCAAATCAAGTAGAGTCAAATCGAGTCGTATCAAATCAAATCAAGTCGAGTCGAATCAAGTCGAAGCATCTGCGGTGTTTGACGGTGATGTAATCGAGCAGCGTCATCTAATAGAGTGGATTTTAATGCAATGCGAGCCTATCGTGTGTTTGTGCTTACGTTTGTGTTTGTGTTAGTGTCTGCATATGTGTTAGTGCTTACGCTTGCAATTGCGTTTGCATTTGTGCTACCGCTGTTGCCGCTGCCGCTATTGCCGCTACTACCGCCACTACCGCCGTTTGCATTGTACACCACCTGGCGGCGGCTGGCGCTTCCGCGACCTGTGGATGGCGACCGCGATGACGGCGACCGCGAGCGACCACTCGACCGGCCGTATCCGCGGCTGCCGCGGTGGTGGCGAGACGACGATGGCGCGTCACGGCGCGGCGATGGAGAGCGGCCGCGTCGACCGGAGCGGCGTCTGCCTCGCGAGTAGTCGCCTCTGCCGCCGCCATTGCCGTCCAACCGTGGCGAGCGAGACCGAGACCGAGACCGCGACCGCGAACGAGACCGCGAAGACCGATAACTTCTACGGAATTCGGTGTGCTCGGTGCCATCCTCCATTGGTGCAGCCGGGATATTCCACTGAGGGATGTGAGGAGCCATGACTGCTGGATGAATCATTGGCATTTGTTCTGCCGATGGGAAACCATTATTGGAGTAATGATTTCCCTTGCTGGTTGGACTCGTGACTCCCGACGTTATTGGCATTGACGATGCGGCCGTTGAGTTGACTGTAGAAGAGCGTGCAAGCAGCATTGTGCGAAGCTGCTGTTCGCGCGTTTGAGCTGTTGCTGTTGCTAGCGGTGGTGGCGGTGCAATTGGCTGTTGGATCGAGACTGGCAAGGCAAGGGGCAATGCTGGGAGTGCTGGAGGTGGCGCAAGAGTAAGATTCTTAGAATGCACTAGTGGCTTGATAATGGCATTCTTGGATAGATTCACTTTGAGTGGACGGCCAGCCACATGGACGCCATGAAGACAACGCGCTGCTTGTGATCCATCCAGTGTTGCAAACTCAACGAATGCAAACCTGGTAGCCGAGCCGCGTGAATCGTTTCCAGCCATCTTGACAAACGCAACTTCGCCAGCCACGCTAAACAGCTGCAAGAGCCTTTTCTCGTCGACTTCGTTCGCCAAGTTGCCGACATAAACTGTTCGTGAAATCTCCTCAGCGCGTGCTGGATAGCGCTGCAGCGTGTCCGGCGGTATGGCCGCCATCACATCCAGAGGCACATGAGCTGGAAAATGCGAATTAGGTGCTGGCCGTTTATCTGCTGAGTACGCAGTTGTCGCAGCAAGACCTGGTCGCAAGCTGATGGCTTCTGGTGGTGCAACCTGTTCAAATGGAGTGTTCGCAGGCAAAACTGATGCGATTAGTCTGCTGCCGCAAAAATGAGTTCCCGTCAAGTGAATGCATGCAATTGCTGCATCGCGGCTAACAAATCTTATAACAGCCTCACGAGTTGATGGAATGGTATCACTGTTATTATAGCAAATCAAACGTGCGGAAGGGTCAATCAAAGTGACGAGTCCAGCAAGAAGAGAGTCAGTGGCACTTTTCGACACATTACTGAGCCGCACTAGGAAAGATGCTTCTGCTGATGTCTGTTGCTGGCGGTGATCTGTCACACTGCTGTGTTCGCCAGCACCGTTCGACGGTGTATCGTGGGTTTGCTTCGTACAGTTCAACGACATTGAAAGGATAGCGCAACAGGGTGATGCCAGCTACGAGGTAACAACGATTGTTACTGTTTTTTTTTCTTTTTTAGATTCTGCTTTGTGTGTGTTGGCAATACAAAAAAATTAGACTCTCGCAAACAACTTCAGCCTCCTGTTGCCGCTTTGCTGTTGCCAGCATATGCACTCCGAGTCCATGAGAATACGCTCGTGTTCAAGCATTAGATAGAGTTTAGAAAGCTCAAGCCAGCATAGGTTCGATGCATCTTGTTTTCTTTATTAAAAAAAAACTGATTAAAGGCCAAATGCACCAAATGCGCCAATTACAACAAGCGCAGCAACAGCCATTGTTCTCAGCGAAGGAGGTGCCAACTCGGCTTGAACTCCATTCTGTGTTCGTGGAGGATTCTTACCACCTTCATGACCTTTACCAATGGCTCTTACATCGCATTTGGCGAACCGAGAGGGAATTATGTTCTTGGACAACAGATTCTGCTCTTCCGCTGTGATTAGTGAACAAACGCTTGAAATCGTGTGTTTCCCTACATCGCACTGGGTTGTGCATGTCCCGTTCTCAAACTGAAAGACATATCCCAGGTCACCACACCTAAACGCGTAAGCGCTTGAAACTTGAGGATTTATCCCACAAGAGATTTGTCCAGCGGCACTCATGTTGTTGCTATTACTACTGCTACTGCTTCTGTTGTTGTTGTTGCTGCTATTGCCGTTGCTGTTGTTGTTGCTGTTGTTATTGCTATTGACAGATCTCGAGATGCTCAAAGAGACAGACTCACTCTCCGACTTGCTAGCTCGCACAAATCGAAGCCTCTCGCATTTTCGGGGCTTTGATTAAAAAGAGAAAAGAAGAAAGAGAAGAGTAGGCTTTGGGATAGAATGTACAACTCAGCAGGGTATCTAGCACAAAGATGTGATGATAGAAGTTATTTGTGGAGAGGAGAAAGTGAATCGACATGCGATGAATTGCAGATTCTCTGACAGTTCTGGATTGCGAATGAATCCGTTTGCCTTTTGCCTTCTCCTATGCGCGAATGAACCTCATCTGCTTTTATTTGTTGTGAACTATCTTCACCATGGCATAGTCAAACTGGTGGGTAGTTGTGTCCTCATTTGATGGAATCTGAATGTGTTGTGTACTCAGATTCAATAATTGAATCTAGGCAAGTTGAAACGACCAGCCTTTTAAAAAAAAAACAATCAAACGCAAGATCGTTTTTGAAAGAAAAAAAAGAAAAAAGCACACACACACCAGCACAAACCAGCACAAACAAGATGTCATCGTTGAAGAACGCAGCTCCAAGACGAGAGCACAAGGAGCGCTCACAGCCGCTTGCTCGCCAAAGGTATGGTTTGCTTGAGAAAAAGAAAGATTATGTCAAGCGTGCCCGTGATTACCACTCGAAGCAAGACCGCCTTCGCTCACTCCGCGAGAAGGCTCGACAGCGCAATCCAGATGAATTCTACTTTGGTATGCAGCGATCCTCAATCCAGAATGGTGTCCATGTAACCAAGGAGCGTGCCAACAAGTACGATGCGGATACGTTGAAGCTGATGAAGACTCAGGATGTGAGATATGCAGCAACGCAGAGCACCAAAGAGGCTCGTCAGATTGAAAAGCTGCGTGACAATTTGCATCTCATGGGACATACAGAAGCTGCCGGAAAGAAGCGATCGAGCTCGAGTATGTCTGATGACGATGATGACGAAGATGACGACAGCTGGCTCAACATGCATGATGATGACAATGAAAATGGCGGCAATGCAAAGCGAGTAAAGCACACTGTGTTTGTTTCTGATGACGAAGAGGTGGATTCATTTGACACGGCAGCTCACTTTGATACAGCACCAGAACTCCTCAAGCGCACATTTAATCGTCCGCGTTTATCAGCCTTGGAGTCTGATCGACACACTCAAGAGTCGGCTCAATCATTGGATGTAGATATGGTGCGCGAGGCTGGAGTTCGCCGCGAGAGACTTTACAAGGAGATGCACGACCGCATTATGCGTAAAGAGAAGCTCGACTCTACTGAACGCGAAATGATTGTGCAAAAGAACTTAATGGCAAAGGGTCGCAGACAAAAGATTGGCAAAGATGCCAACGGATTGCCAGTTTACAAGTGGTTCCCAGAACGTAGACGCTAAGCAACACACAACACACTCACACATAAATATAGCTATAGCTATTAGTGGTATTTTAACAAGAAGATTTAAAAAAAACGCAGTATTATCATTAAAGTACAATATCGAGCTGTCTAAAGACTCTGGAAATGATGGTCACTATTGTCCTAGCCGATGCTTCTTCTCGGTGAAGATCCGAGGCGATTTCTGACGCCAGATTATGGTTGTGAAGCTGATTGAGGATAGAGTTTGATGCGAGGGCAAGCTCACGTAATGCGGAGACTTGACTAGACGTTAGAACATCATCAAGACTTGCCAGCAGATAAAATAACCATTGAGCATGACCATAATCCAGCCGCTGATGCTCTTTAATCCAGCCTACACTCAGCTCAATAACTGCCATGACGCTTTGCCTTTCCATTGATACCACCGTTGCAATGATGTCTTCGCTTCGAGACATGTGGTTCTTTTGAGTAATTCTCTTGAATAATGTCCGCGGATCCGGTATTACTCGTTTGGATGAAGTGGATGAAGGAGGTGAGGCTTGGAAGTCTTGAACATTCAGGATGCGATGCTCCATCGATGTCCGTATATTGTTAAACAGTTTGACAAAGTCTGCCTGCCACTTTCCAGTTGCAGATGATGTTTCATCGATGGTGTTAACCGTAGAGTGTGACCTGATGGGATCATTTGTTGATGTTGACAGTGGCGTTCCAAACACTTTTGGCATCGCACTGGATTGCATCATGACGAGACGCAGATACGCGTCACCTGGGGAATCACCCTGCATCGAACCAACCTCGCTCGAAAGTGGGAATGCCGGTCGACCTGCCAGTCCAGCATCACCAGGAGCACCAGGAGCGCCAGCTTCCTTCTTATATTCATACTCATCACCATCTGCCTCGATGTCACCATGATGCCGCTTTACTGATTTCTGACTGCCATGACCCTTTCGTTTCCGTTTGTTACGTCGGTTCCTTCTGTTGCGTCCACCTCCACCTGCACTTCCACCATTGTTGTTGCTATTGTTGCTGTCGCCGCCGTTGTTTCTGTTGCTGTTATTGTTTGCTGTTTCAAACCGCGCTTCGTCAAATGGTGGTGGCTCGTCTGCAACATCGCTGTAGTCCACAATCGCCCGCTGTCCGACCCACTGTTGTTGTTGCTGCTGTTCCTGTTGCTGCTGTTCCTGTTGCTGTTGCTGTTGTTGCTGCTGTTGTCGCTGGAGTACTTCGAGCTGGTCCATCTCTATAATTTTTGTTTTTTCTTTGCGTTTTTTTCTTGCGTTTTTAACAAAAGAACACACACACACGCTGAAATCGAGCAAACTTCGTCGACGACAATGACTGCAGCTAGCCTCTCGATCCAGACACCCAAGACGCTCTGGCACAGCGAGACTGATCGCCCTGAGCACCGCCCAGAGGAGATCCACATCATCGTCAACAGTATCGAGCGATACAACCCTCAGAGCGTGACGCAGCTTGAGGAGTATGTCAACCAGCAGTGCCAGACTGGCGTCGCCGACTTGCTGGCCAACCTCGTTCTGCTGAAGCTGTACCAGTTCAACCCTGATCAGCTGTCTCACGACCACCTGCTTGCCGTCCTATCGCTCGCCATGACTGTTGTTCCAGAGCCAGACTTTGATCTCTGCCTGTGCCTGCTGAATGACGCGCTGATTAACGACGAGTCCGTTGCCAAGCTTATCCAGCTCAAGCAGCTCCTTGATGGCGCTCGCTTTGCCGAATTCTGGGCCACTCTTGATGACGCCGGCGACGACGGTGAAACTCGCGAGCTGGTTGCCGATGTTGTAAACTTTGATGACCTTGTTCGTCAGCTGGTTGCCCGCACTATTGCCGCCTCCCATCGCACCATTGCTCGTGGTTTGGCCCAGAAGTTCCTCAACATTAGCGCCGAGGCTGCCTTTGCCACCTTTGCTCAGGAGTGCGGCTGGACTGTCGAGGCCCAGAGTGGACTTGTTCACATCCCGCCAAACACCTCGAACCAGGCAACTGTTGCTGTTGTCAATGAGCAGCTTGGTCTTGGTCAAATGTCCAAGCTTTTGAGCGCAAGTGCTACTCCAATTGGTCTTTAAAATGGTCTTTAAAAGAAAAACAAATACTTATTATTTCAATTCTGACAACATAGTATGCATTTTTCATTCAATTACAGTGAAAAAGCCATCAAACAATGGGATGCTAAAGTCATGACTAAAAGAAAGAAAGAAGGGTCAGTTAAGCCCCTGGTCCTTGAGATGGTGGTGGTGCAGTTATCTTTGGTATGCAGCTAAAGATACATGGCAGTATCTGATCCATGTTACGAAGGCATCCAACCGCGCACTGGGCAAAATCAAACACATCCTTGGGGTAGACGGGTTTACCGTTGACCGTCATATCCTGGCCGTCGACGACAAGCGTTGGTGCAGCCATAGCTGGCAAAGCAACGGCGGCAATAGCGAGAACAGAAATACGAGCAAACTTCATTATGAAGGAAGGAGGGGTGTTAAGTATTAAAGGTGAGGGGCGAAGTGTTAAAGATGAAGAGGGAGGGTGAAGTGCAAAAGTTGAGCTGAGTTGGCAGAGTTTGCTTGGTAGAGGAAGGAAACAGAATTGATGGCAAAGGAGGAGGGGGGCATTATATGGATGTTCACGAAACGAACTACATTGTACTTCTCAATATTGAATCGACACGTATATTACTTGACTGTTGATTAAGAGTAGAGAGAGACAGAGGGAAGAATACTAACTTTACAAATGTTGGCAAGTTTACTGACCTACAATGCATATTTAATATGACCTGCACATAGATACAGCTCAAGTGGTGCCGCAGAGAATTTATTATATTAACTGTTAATAAATGAATAAGATTGCCCTTGGTAATAAAAAATAAAAAAGAAAGAAAGGAAGAAAGAAAGACAGGAAGAAAGACAGGAGACAATTTAATGTAAATCACTTTATTCTGCAAGCTGACGAGCCACCTCATCGGGTGACTTTCCTTTGGTTTCGGGGAGCATGCGCCACCCAAACACCAGCGCAACCACGTTGAACACTACAAAGATAAAGAACACATATCCACCAATCTTCTTTTGCACAACCAAAAACAATGACGACACCAAAAAGTTGCACAGCCAGTTTGTCACCATCGAGATGCTAGCAGCTGTTGCAACCGCGTGGCCCGAAAACAGCTCGCTTGGCAACATGAATGGAATAGGACCAAGACCGACACCGAAGGTCGCAATCACTGCAAACAGGGACACCATCGCCACTATGGACCACTGAGCGACCAGTGACACGCCAAGCATAACCAATGCAGCTCCCATGCAGCCAACTGAAGACAAGAGAAGCGGGCGGCGACCGACACGCCCGACAATGTAGGTTGCAATAACAGTGACAAGGACATTGAATGCGCCAATCACAAGAGTGATCACTGGGCCTTTGCCCGGTAGCGTAGCGTTGATGATGGAGGTTGAGTAGTAGAATACAGTGTTGATACCGGAGAGCTGTTGAACAACCATAAACATGACCACGAGGAAGAGTGGCTTGCGGTATTGACGGTGCGTGACCAGATCCCATGCTCGCATTGTGGTGCGCTTCCGTGACTTGCCATTGGCCGGTGACGTAGGGTCATCGCTCTTGCTCGGCTGGACAAACGGACTGTCAGAGTGCTCGGTGTCTGCGGCTTGACTGTACCCATCACTGAGCGAGTGGTTGTCATCGTGTGCAATTATCTCGTCAACGTGACGCTGCTGGTGCTGTTGGTACTGTTGCTGCTGTCCACTCAAAGCTGCTGAATTTGGCTGTGAGCCGATTGGTGAATCTGTTGCAGTAGATGCTTCCTGTGACGCGGCCGTTGGTTGACTGATAAGCGTACTGAGCTCCGAGTCCACATCGTCAGCTCTACGTAGCCGCTGCAAACTATGACGTGTCTGCTCCAATGCATGACGCTCTTGCTCGCTACTCGCCATTGCCGTTTTCGCCGTATGCCCGCGTACTCGATGATACACCGTGGCCAAATACCGTGGCGTTTCCGGACAAAACGAAAACAGCAGCCCATTGATCGCGCCACCAACCACACCCAACCCAAGCACTACACGCCAGCCTGTCAGAGTGTTCAAAAAGTATCCAGCCAGCTGCGCAAAGAATATGCCCAGAACGATGCCTAGCTGATTGCCAATTCCAAACGAGCCGCGATATTTGGTGGATGCAATCTCCATGAGATACATCGGTGCGACAACCAGCGAAAACCCACCAGCAACGCCAGTGATGAGCCGGCCGGCCACTAACATGCCGGGTTGCACTGACAGTGCCATGACTAGCGAGCCAAGCACGTAGACAATGTTATTGAACATGAGTGTGCGCTTTCGGCCAAAGCGGTCGGCGCAGAGTCCGGCCAGTAATGAGCCGACGAGACCACCAATGTTGTATGAGGACGTTGCAAAGGAGAAGAGAGCGTCAGACATGGGCAGGCATGAAGGCAGACCCGATGACCAAGGACGTTCTGATACAGGCTGGGCATTATCCGAAGCATCGCAGCGCGAGATGATGCCTTGGAGAGTGTTCAGTTCGGCCGAGTGATAGCCAAACTGGAGAGTTGTCAGCGCTGCAATGGCTGCGGCAATAACGCAGAGCTTGGACAGAGGCAGACTGCCGGCTGCTGCTGCTGCCGCTGCTGGCTCAAGACGGTCGTCTTCGTCCCGGTCCATCTGGCTTGAGATGTGTATGTGAGTTTCGTTGTGTAAAAGTGAGACGGAGAGCTGTGGAGGCGTCAGTGTTGTTTTTGTTGTTTCTGTGGGGCTGGTCATCTGTTTGGTCACTTG
The DNA here is from genome assembly GCA_025201865.1 of Ramicandelaber brevisporus. NCBI lineage: Eukaryota > Fungi > Kickxellomycota > Ramicandelaberales > Ramicandelaberaceae > Ramicandelaber > Ramicandelaber brevisporus. The sequence goes on along the minus strand of MU602712.1, from coordinate 11,631 downwards.
CTTCTTTTGCGTCACACAGAACAAAAGAACGCGGTTGCTGGTTGGATAGTTAAGTTTAGCCAGAACTAACTGACAATTGGCAGCAGCAACCACCTAAATCCGAAAAATTACTCAAAAAGTTCGCGGATGAAGATAGGCGACATCAAGTAAAAAAAGTATACACATAAACACGAAAAGGAGATCCAAGAAGACGGGACAATTGATGTTTTCTTCTTTCTAATCTTGTTGGAATAATCAACTGCGGGATCTGCTAGGAATAAGTGTTCTGTCTTTTCAAATCAAACAATGATGATTGTCTAAACAGATGGTAGGTATTGATGATCAGGATGAATCAGTCTTGAGAGTCATCAATGTCTAAGAAAGTGTATTATGGGTCCGAAGGCCAGGCTGATATGTGCTCATCCGCCTGGAACCAGTGAATCTAAGAAATTCACAAGGAACCAGGCTTCCTCTGAGCTAGGATAGAGATCGCCAAAGAGACAGTTGTATAGGGTAACACTAACCGTTGCTTGCCTATACCGTCCTTTACAACCCGTCTCATATCTAAGCAGATATGATATAGGATTAAGACCGAGCCGAACCGAACGATAGCCAAACCGAACAGGAAAAAAAAACATAGCGAGGCGACAGCAACGGGGGAACAAGTGCTGACAGCCAACGCAACCACCTTCACTTGACGACAACCAACGACCAACGACAGCAAGCAAGAGGTGGGGGAGAAAGCCAACGGAAGAGGGGACGAACCAAGAGAGAGGGGAACAGATGGAACATGCCGCTGGGAAAACCCGGATGCCAGTCACACCAACCTGGCGACAGAGGGACAACCACCACGCGGGACCGAACACCGCGCCAGCACACGCCAGCACCTGGGGACAACGAGGGAACAACGCCGATGCTTGAGAGAAGTCGAGGAAGAGAGTACGTGTTTGGGAAGTGCAGTGTTGTGGTGATTGTCGAAGAAAGAGAGAGAGAGGGAGAGAGAGAGAGAGAGAACGGACCAGACGACGACGACAGAAGCAGTACAGACTGATATTTGATATAGAATGTGGATTGCTAGGACAAGGAGCACTTGGTGAGTAATATGGATGGATTGTTATGCAATAATGAAGGAGAAGATTGACACTGCCTCGAAGGAGGTAAATGAAGTGAGTTAATATAGTTGATGAGATTGATTAATGAGTAACTTTATTGAAGAGGAGAGAGCAAGGAGGAGGGTGAGAAGGAGAATGGATTAAAATCATTTCAAAAAGGTTCGATTTAATTTGCGGTTTACTCACTCCAGCGAAACTTTTCCGGATCCAGGCGGATTTGCCCATATAACGGAGTGCTTAATTTGAACTGCTAACAATTCTAATAAATATAATTCAAACAAGTACTGAAATGTCAGGATATAAGGTGCTTAAGGAATCAGCAACATCCATCCAGCCATCCAATAAACTGACCGTGCGCAGCGATGATGATGAGGATGGTGATAAATAAAACTCGACAATCTGTAAAGTCACCGGACGACAGCAATACCCACCGAGCGATATTGTTCGAAGGCGACCATTGTATGATACTGAGCGAATTGAGTGAAGCAAGGATTCAAACTCGGCTGAATCAAATCGAGATCCAAAGGCGTAGAGCCAAACCAGGTGAGGCAGCATCAGAGCGGAGAGGAAAGCACGGGCAGAGATTGGACCAGCTGGAAGAATGAGTTCTTGCAATCGATTGTGCTGGAGGAAAGATACATCAGAGCTAATGGCTGGAGCGACATCTATCATGACCTTTGTAATATCAATGTGCAAGATCTGTAAATGAGGCAGTGCATTCAGTATGGTATTCAGCATCAGTGATTCATGGTTAGAGCCTGAGGATGCAATAATGCGCGCCATCTTTAAACTGCCCAGATTGGGACACGACTGTGCAACATTGTGAACATCAGCGACAGTCAATGGCGCGTATATTGACAGCGTGCACAGCTGGGACCAACTCTGTGGCTCACAAAACATGGCAAGTATGTCGGATGTCACTCTGGAGTTGGTGCATTGGATGGCTCGACTCAATCGCAGCACCCGCAGTCGAGGACACAATGACGAGCGCAGTCTGCGTGCCAGAGCAGGTGACATGCAGCACGCTGTGATATCCCAGGTGTGCAATCTTGGTAGAGTCATGTTTGCAGCAGCGACCGTTTCCACAAATTTAAATCCATCACCACATGTTCCAGGCACGATACGCAGAGTACGAAGCGACATGAAATGGTTTGCAGTAAGAGACTTTGTGACTTGGGCTGTATGCTCACCGACGCTAACATCAACGGATGACAACGAGCTATCCAAGTCTGTTAATAGCCTGGCAATATCGTATCCTTCCATAATAATGGGATGTGTTTCGATATAGAGCTGTGCAAGAGATGGGAGTTTTGCCATTCTTCTAAACATTGCCTCATTCAAGTACGCACCAGAATACTGCTCAAACCTTAACTCGCGCAGTCTTCCAAAAGTGTCGTAAAACATGTCGTCGCTCATTCCATATCCACTATTATTATCACTACTACCACTACCACTACCACTACTCCCACCATCACAACTACCATTGACATTATCTTCATTTGATTCCAATGGCATTAACGGAGTCAAGTGTTCGTCGCAACACAATGAGACTGATATCAAATGTCGCAAGTTCTTCCAAAACGACGATGATGCCGATAAACCATTCAGCGCAAACAGGATGTCAACGGGAAGATGATCCATATTGAGATGTCGAACACACTCCAATCCATATCGATCGGCAAGACTCAAGACGAACTGCACGGCCGCGTCTGGGCTCCTCTCACTCAAGTCCAGCTGCGGCCAGGAACGCCAGGCAACAAGACTGCCCAATCGAAGGAAGTGGGTGCAAACACTCAGGCACAGTGCTGTCTGTCTTGGCCCCAGATGAACAAACACCTCGAGCAGCAAGTCATCACCGAGCATGGCCAGGACAGTCATGCGAGAGCAGAGTTGCGTTGTTTATAGAGAGAGTAAAGGAGAGGAGAGAGGAGAAGAGAAGAGGAGAGGAGAGAAGAGACTATAAGAAAAGGTGTATAGAGTGCTTACACAATGCTTACGCAAGACAAGGAAACAGTGTACCATCGTACTCGAACTGTCCCTTGTAAACTTCATCAAGACGGTCTTCGAGCCATTTGTTAGCACCGTGCAGGTTATCGGTAACCGCCTTAGCCCATTTAAAGTATCCTTGGACGCGTTCAATCGGCCATCCAACCGGCGCACTACGCTGCAAGTCTCTCAGATTGTACAGCTTGTCTGCAAGTTTGACCAGTTTTGCCTGGTGGGATTTGGATGCCGCCTTGTCAATTTGCTGCTGCTTGCGCTCAGCGTATGGAAGAGACTTGTCGTCGGTTACTTCGGCAACGATGCTGCGCACTCGAGGGCCAAACTCGCGTTCAATCTCTTGCGGAGTCGCGTCGGTATCTTCAACGGTATCATGCAAGATTGCGGCAATGAGCGTGTCGAGGCCATCAGCGGTATCGATTGAAACACCGGCTTCGGCAAGAAGACGAGCGACTCCAATAGGGTGGTTGATGTAAGGCGGCGCCTGCGGGTTCTTGCGACGCTGGTCGCGATGCTTCTCGGCTGCAAACTCGCATGCATGAAGAAGACTCAACGTCGAGCTACCACTGCTGTTCGTGTTTGCTTCCATCTCGTGTAGATCTTGTGTATAGAAGAAGCAATAGAAAAAAAAGAATAGAAACTCTGCCAAGAAGAAATCCTGTTCAATCTCATCAAGCATGTCACCTCTCACTGCGGTAGTCGCCCAGGCCCGGTCTCGCCATACGGCCACCGTTATTTTTATGCACGGTCTGGGTGATTCGGGTCACGGTTGGGCAGATCTGTCGTCGGCTTTCCAGCGCAGAATGCCGTATTGCAAGTTTGTGTATCCGAATGCACCAAGCATGCCGGTGACAATCAACATGGGCATGAGAATGCCTGCGTGGTACGACATTGCTACTCTGAATGACTTGGATCACCAGTTTGACACTCGCGGAGCTGGTGCTTCGGCTGTGAAGATTGATGCATTGGTGGAATCCGAGGTTAAAGCGGGCATTCCGTCCGAGAGAATTGTGCTGGGTGGATTCTCGCAGGGTGGCGCTCTGACGCTGTACACGGCACTCACTACCGAGCGCAAGTTTGCTGGTCTTGTGGCCCTCAGCTCTTATCTGCCACCGGATGCCAAGCTATTGGCAGAGCCTGCGCAGGCTAACAAGGACACGCCTATTTTCATGGCCCACGGTGATGAAGACATGGTTGTTCAGTATCCATACGGCAAGAAGAGCTACGAAAAGCTCAAGGAAATGGGATACAAGGCCGAGTTCAACACTTATGAGGGCATGCCGCATTCCTCGTGCCAGCAGGAGATGGCCGATCTGCTTGGTTTCCTGGTTAAGCAACTGCCTGAACAGCAGGCCTGAGTTAAATGCGGGTTATTTTCTTTTTTTAATAATGATAGTAAAGAATGAATTCATGCAACTGATGATATAAAGTGGAGGTTGGTTTACTGGAGAGCAGCGGCGGTGTACAGCTTGGTCAGATCACGGCCAGCAATGTTCTCAATGCCACGCACAGCCTGGTGAGCACGGGCCGATGCGAGCAGGCTTGGCAGCCGGGATGGCTCAGGTGGGACGCGGAACATGGTTGCGAGCTGTGCCTCAGTCTCGATTGGAAGTGGCTCCTGACCCTGGCTGGCGCGGTACTCGTTCTCCAACTTCTTTTGGGCAATGTAGTTGTTGGCCTTGTTCATCTCACGCTGAGCACCACGGCGCCAGTAGTTGTGGCGACCAATGTCCTGGCCGAACTCCTCCATGGACGAGAGCAAGGAATCCAGGTGGACCTCGAGGTCGGTGTCGAGAGTAATGTCCAGAGTGGTGCTGGCAGTGCTGCGAGAGGTTGGCTTCTGGCCAATCAGGCTGGCATCCTTGGCGCGCTGCTGATTCTTGCTGGATGAGGCGGCGGCGGCAGCAGCCTTCTTTGGTGGGGCGAGAACAGCTGGGATGCCAAGCTCGGTATCGAGATCCTGCTCAGCCTCCTCGGTGAAGTCAAGCTCGTTGATGAGGACGTCAACCAGGGAAGAGCCGCGGACAGTGAGTGGGAGCTCCTGGAGCATGGAGTCGTGAGTGATCTTGTTCTCAATGAGGCGCTTGGTGGAGAACTCCTTGGTCTTGAGCAGGGCAACAACCTGGTCGTCGAGACGGAAGGCACGGAGACCGAGATGGCCGGCTTGCTCAGCGCGAGCAGTGTCGTAGACAAGAACAATGGTGTTGGAGCCGAGGATGCTCTGGTAGTTGGCCTGGATGTCCAAGAAGTGCTCGGTCAGGAAGGAAGCGCCAAATCGTGGGATCGTCTGATACCAGCCAACAGTGTTGCAGTCAACGTTTACTTCACGAAGGCACTGCATGAGATCAAGCTGATACTGGCGGATGTCAACACGAGAACCAGCGTCATCAGAGGAGGCAGTTGGCATGTTGAATGAGTGCGAAATCGACAGAACGCCGTCATCAGAGTTCAGGCCGAGCAGGATACCAGCACCAGCAGTGCTTGGAGCGACCGAGCCGTAGGCAACGGGGACGGAGGCAGCCTCACGAGCGTGCTTTGCGATCTTCAAGGCAACGAGCGGGTCCACGACGACTGAGGAAACTGGAATCTCCTGCTTCGGCAGCTCTTCCGAAATGGTGGTATTGACGGCCTTCTGCTCGGCAGCCAGTTGCACAGCCAAGCTCTTCGAGAGATCCTTTGCTTCGACGTTGACTGCTGCTGGTCCCTTCACCTCGGCTTGCTTCTTTGAGGCTGGGGGTGGGGCCATGGCGTCGACTGCTGCCTGAAGCTGCTGCTGTCTCATACGGGCCAGCACGCTGACACCGCTGCCGCCGCTACCAGTGCTGCCGCTGCCTGCGGGACCAGCGCCTGATCGGCCGCCACTTGGCTGAGAGGTGCCGTAGCGTGGTGCTGCGTATGATGATGCTCCCGTCCGAGAGCTGGCGGTTGGCGGCTTGTAAACCATCGCGTCGGATCGTGTTATTATTTTAGCTGTTGTTGCTGTTGTTGCTGTTGCAGATGCAGTTGGGGGGGGTTGGTGTCGTCGCTGTGGTCGCTGCTGTCGTCTTCTAAACCTTGAGCTACTTACTTCTGCTGACGCTACTTCTGCTGTCGTTTTGATCAGAGTGTCTGTCTGTGTCTGTGTGATTCTCTCTGCAAGATCAACAGTGGACAGAAAAACTGCACTGCAAAAAAAAATAATTCGACTGATAGAGGAGGAGGATTTAAATTGATTGGGAGAAATTCGGCAGGCAAGTTTTAAAATGGCTTGGGTGTCTTGCGACGAACTGGCTTGGATGGGACGCGTATCGTCTCCATTGACGAGCCGAGTCTTGGTGCAGCTGATGGCGGAGGCGCGAGTCTCCATCGCCAGATCGCAGACCACCACCACGACGCAATGCGCCGGACTGCCCAGCTGCCGGGAAGTGGCCGAATTGTGACGATGCGATGGCAGCTAATCAGTCCTTCGGAATCAAACTCGTAGGTGAAGATGCCATCGAAACGCGACCGCCGGATAGTAAATATTGATGGAGCTGTAGATGAATAGTAGCCGTGGTCAGAGCGTCGGCCAATGCCGAGAGCATCGCCAACGTTACGCATAATAGCCAGCATGTACACGACCAGAGAGGATGTTCGTGGTGTGCCTTCGAATGACCAGCGAACGTGTAAGCAGATTGGAGATGGCTCATTTGATGGTGAGGCTACCTGTTGATCCTTTCCGTTGCCACCAGATGATTCATTGCTGCCAGTGCTACTGTTGCTCGAACTGCCTCCATTTCCACCATTTCCGCCGTTTCCGCCAAGTCGCTCTTGCCGGATGCTCTGGATTGTCAGTGTTGGATCTGCAAACCACCAGCTCAAGGTCCGTCGCACTACTGCGGCGGTCGCCAGGTATGGCCGCTTGCCATGAACATGGAGCCCAGAGACGCTGCGCTCCTCCAAGATGATGCGCGGGCTGTAAATGTCCAGCGTGGTGAGACCCTGTATCGGGAAGAGCTCAATCTCATCTCGCAGGATCAGCAATGCACGGCCAACGTTCATGTGATAGTCAGAAGCGCCTCGAGGCGGTTTTTCGCCGTGTTTGCCATTCTCGTTTTGTTGTTGTTGTTGCTGCTGCTGGTTCATTGACCCGTTGCTTGGGCGGAACTGGAGCTGATTGAAAGCGTCGTCGATGCTGCTCAATGTTGATTCCGATGTCGGGCTGTGGTATCTGTCAAAGAGGGTTCCGGCTGGAGTGGCCGGTCGTGTGGCACTCGCCTCCAACCACCGACACGGTTGCCACAGTTTAGGCCATCTCCAACGCCGGCATCTCGTTAACTGACAGAGTGCTCGTTGTGTATGCATCTTCTCGCTCTCACTTCTTCCTCTTCTTTCTTTTTTTCGCGTACAACAGTGCCAATCTGCCTGCTGATTCCGTTCTATTGTTATTATTATTTTTTGTTGTTATTTTTTTGTTCTTTGGCAACAGCAGCGGTTGTGGTGGTCGAACGTTAGGTTGGCCTTTTCGCTGGACTCGCCCCCAAGTTTCGCCGCTTCGGTAATTCTGATGTCACTTTTGTGTCGAGAATGACTAGACCTCGCTGTAGTTCCGGCAACTAACTTACTACAGATACAATCTATTTGAGCACAGTATAGTATAATACGGTATCATTAGAATGCGATCAAGTCGCTCGACGGCAGGTAATGTAAATTTTTTCAACAAATGCATGCATTATAATTGGTTTTTTTGGTGTTTACTCTTCCTGAACGATGTTAGCCTTCTCAGAAACGTAGATACCGTCCAAGAACTTACGGATATCCTTGTTCTTGACAAGAACGGACTGCTGGATCTGGGCAGCGGACTGAGAAACGTTCTGGACATCGTTACCCTTGAGGATGAGCTCGTCCTTCTGGGCAGTGCTGATCTCAGCGGTGACGCCCTCGAGCAGGTCAACCTTGCGGATGATCTTCTCGCCAAGGAAGTTGCGGATCTCGATACCCTTGCCGCTGTCAGTGATGTTGACGTTGATTGGGAAATGGGCATAGACGTAACGCATCTTGTACAGATAACCCTTGGTGACACCAGTGATCATGTTGTTGATGAGAGAGCAGACGGTACGAATGCAAGCCTTCTGCTTACGGTCACCGTGCCAGACACCAACCTGCAGCTTGGTCTTGGACACACGCTGGATCTCAACGTTCAGATGGCCGAGATCCTTCTTCAGCTCACCGCGTGGGCCGGTGACGGTGACCTTACGGGCCTTAACCGACACCTTGACGGCCTCTGGGATCGCCACAAAGTCGCTCTTGTAGATGTCCTTCATTGATGTACTGTTGCTAGCTGCTGCAAGTGTTAGTTTTAATATAGTTTGCGAGAGAGGGTGTATCTGGCCTTGCGTGTGTGGCAGCTCGCGATCTGGCTGATCTTGGAACCGTTGTTGTGTTTTTTTTTTGGCTGGCTGGCTGAATTTTTATTCAGTTTGGATCACACTGGGCCAAAAAGAAAATAGTCAGATGCGTGATAATTTCAAAAAAATATCTAATTTGGATGTGATTTGGATGTGATTTTGTGGATATATTTTGTGAATACATATGACATTGGATACTAGTTAGACACTATTTAGGGAGAGTAAGGATCTCACATCCATCCTCGGTAATTAATACAGTGTGCTCAAACTGTGCTGAACGGCCGTGATCCATCGTTGCTATTGTCCATCCATCTGGCCACTGGATACCCTCAGCCGTTCCTTGGCACAGGATGGGCTCAATCGTGAAACACATTCCAGGTGCCATTATCTCAGGCTCCTCGTTCCGATGATGGAAGACTAGTGGCGCCTGGTGGAAATTACGCCCAATGCCATGTCCGGTCAGCTGCTCAGACACAGAATACCCATTGACCCGGGCAATCTGGCTAATGACTCGTCCAATCTCCCTGAACGGAACCTGCGGACCACAGATGGAAATGGCAGCATCCAGAGCCTCTCTTGTAGTTTCGACGAGCTTGATGCCAGGCTCATCAACAGCGTCTTTGCCGCCAACATAAAACGTGCAGGATGTATCGCCATGGAATCCTTCGCGATACACAGTGATGTCAAGGTTGATGATGTCACCCTCAACCAATGGTCGCGAATCGGGAATACCGTGCGCAATAACGTTATTTACTGATGTACAGATAGCTCGCGAGAAGCCCATGTAATTGAGCGGCGATGGATATGCGCCATTCTTCACAATATCATTAAACAGTCGTCGGTCAATCTCGTCCGTTGTGATACCAGGGCGAACAAGCGATCCGCCAAGTCGCAGGACGTTGGCTGCCAGCTGGCATGACCTCCGTATAGCCGCAACATCTTTCGAGTCAGTCAGAATTGGAATATCTGGTCCCAAATTGGCTGGCAGTTCGCCCGTGGATGCATATGGCGGTTGCTCGATGTTGGATGAGAACGGCGGGTATGGTGAACTCGATAACGGTACACTGCTTCTTCGCAATGACGATGGGACCAAACGATCGAATCGTCCGAATGATCTCGGCTGTATCTTGCCATGAGCCGCCACCCGTGGCTGTAGCAACGCCTTTGTCACACGCATCTATTCTGATCTGCAGTTAGACTCTTTTTTCTCGAATCAACGTGTTATTTTTTTGTTGTTGTTTAGATTGTTTGCTGGCACTGATGACTCCACAAGAGATGAGCCAGGTTGAACCAGAGCAGCTTGACGCTCTGCTCGAAGAATGCATGCAGGCAGTATCTGAGTACAACCAGCTTCAGTATAGCATATGCGAGGCACTGCGACGTGGACACGTCAAGTTGAGCGAGACTCGATATTCGCTTGGAGCTCAGCGAGTATCCCAGCTACAGTATCCATGTGCAATGACAGCGACATTCACTATGAGCATCGATGGTGAGTCGACTGATAAAGTCATTTCTAGCGATGGTCTTCGGAATAGACATGTCACAACAGACGACGCCAACGTAAATGATAGCGATGAGAAGAAGAGTAAACAAAAGGCACCACCAAATCCCATCAAATGGTTCTCGGCACTACCGCCTCCATCATTGCGTGAAGCCCAGAGAAGCTTTGTTACGGTAGCTGAGCTAGCAAGCGAGTTGGCAAGGTCCAAGGAACGCCTTCGTCATCTGCTCGACCAGTATGAAGATGCCAAAGCAAAAATGTGACACGTCGCCTCCGCTCTATTTGGGCAATCTAAACTTTTCCTACTCTAATTGCTTTTTTTCTTTCTGTTGCCTTGAAACAACCTCTACTATGCAGAACGCGTCGCACATGCTGCAGGTTACAGCAGCAGCAGCACAACAGCCTCAGTTTGTCGGTATGGATCTCGTCAAAACCGAGGCAGAGATGCACTCGATCTATGCGCCATTCTTTGGGTTTGCGGGTGTCTTCTTTGCGATTGTTTTCAGCGCGATTGGAGCAGCCTACGGCACCGCAAAATCCGGTGTCAGCATTGCGGGCATCAGTACATTCCGGCCGGATTTGATTATGCGAGCGCTGATTCCAGTTGTTATGGCTGGTATTCTCGCAGTTTACGGACTGGTAACGGCGGTTGTTATTGTGGGTAAAATGGGACCTGATGCAGATTATCCACTATTTTACGGTGCAATTCATCTAGCGGCTGGATTGGCGGTTGGAATGGCATCGCTCGCCGCAGGATATGCAATTGGCATTGTGGGTGATTCTGGTGTGAGAGGATTTGCGAGACAGCCCAAGATGTTTGTCACCATGGTTCTGATTCTCATTTTCTCCGAAGTATTGGGATTGTATGGGCTTATTGTAGCACTCATTCTGAACACTAAAGCCGCATAGAAGTGTAATTAAAAAGAAATGTTGATTTAAACGAGATGTTTTAGAGTATAACCTTAAACAAACATATAACCGGCATTGAGTATCGTAGTATTTATCGGTCTTCACGGTCTCGTTCGCGGTCGCGGTCGCGGTCTCGGTCGCCGCTACGGTTGGACGGCAATGGCGGCGGCAGAGGCGACTACTCGCGAGGCAGACGCCGCTCCGGTCGACGCGGCCGCTCTCCATCGCCGCGCCGCGACGCGCCATCGTCGTCTCGCCACCACCGCGGCAGCCGCGGATACGGCCGGTCGAGTGGTCGCTCGCGGTCGCCGTCATCGCGGTCGCCATCCACAGGTCGCGGAAGCGCCGGCCGCCGCCAGGTGGTGTACAATGCAAACGGCGGTAGTGGCGGTAGTAGTGGCAGTAGCGGCAGCGGCAACAGCGGTAGCACAATTGCAAGTGCAATTGCAAGCGTAAGCACTAACACATATGCAGACACTAACACAAACACAAACGTAAGCACAAACACACGATAGGCTCGCATTGCATTAAAATCCACTCTATTAGATGACGCTGCTCGATTACATCACCGTCAAACACCGCAGATGCTTCGACTTGATTCGACTCGACTTGATTTGATTTGATACGACTCGATTTGACTCTACTTGATTTGATTTGGCTCTATTCGATCTGACTCAGCTCTATTCGATTCACTTCACTTTGGCCTTATCTTTTGTGCACAGATGCGACTGCTGCTGGTGTCGCTGGTGTCGCTGGTGTCGCT